>JBBBDQ010000738.1:4060000-4322500 GCA_037127315.1 Ascarosepion bandense
TTCAACAAACTTATGTGACAAACAGACCTATTATCATATATATATATATATATATATATATATATATATATATATATATAAGACTCATTTGCCTTGGGAGAAATCCTTTAAGAGGTCTGCCCTGCGAGAAAAGCAAAGGTGACGAATTTAATTCCCAATGGCCTATCCTCGAAGCGCAAAGAAACTTATTCCCCAGCGTGTTTCTTCTCTTTAGTCCAATGGAGAAAAACGAATCTCCTTGAGTGAAATGTGTCGTAACGCGATAGGCCCTACTCTTGAAAAGACTGGTTTGTCCATTTACAAATATTATAAAGGAAATAAAAGAAAACATGAGGGGGGAGGAGGAATCCAGAAGGCGGGAAGGTAGAAGAAAATGCCTGCGATAGAGGTACCTTGTGAGAGAAAAAATGGTTGGGTAGAACGATCGGAAGGGACATTTTGTGTGTGTGTATGTGTGTGTGCGCGTGTGTGTGAGGGGAAAATGTGAGTGAAAGGAAACGATGGACAGAAAGAGAATGAGATAAAGGTGGAAACTGAGAATGAAAGAAACAGGGAGATAGATAAATAGATAGAAGGATAAATAAAGAGAGAGAGAGAGAGAGAGAGAGAGAGAGAGAGAGAGAGAATACCGAATAATGAGAGTAAGATTATGAGGAGAAACTGTAAGACAAAAAGAAGATATATATGTGTGTGTGTGTGTGTGTGTGTGTGGAGAGAGAGAGAGAGAGAGAAAGAGAGAGAGAAAGAGAGAGAGAGGGAGAGTATTTCAGACGAAGATATATGTGTGCGTGTATGTATGTATGTGTGTGTGGAGAGAGAGAGTATTTCAGAGGATGAAAAACTTGAGGAAACTTATAGTGTGATAACCTCGTTGGGTTGATAGAGAGATACGAGGGGGTGCTGAGAAGTTCTCATCTCAACCAAGAAGCCCTTTCACCTAAAGTTCTCATGTCTGTTATAACTTTTGTAAGTGGATTGGGCCAAGAAATTTTCAGCTCCCTTTTGCACACACATACGCGCACACATACACACACATAAAATCGCACACAAAATTAGAAAGATACAGCGAGAGAGAGAGAGAGAGAGAGAGAGAGAGAGAGAGAACGAGGAAGAGAGGGAGGAAGATGGGAGAAGGTTGTTGATTCACACCTTCCCCGATATATATGTAGTGTTAAATTGGGGTGATGCTTAGTATCAAAAGTTTTGTTTTTTCAGTAGTTTACTGATAGAAAGGCATTTTAGGCAAGCAGGATTTGTCATAAAGAGCTAGATATCAACATAGGGGTAGACATTATTGTGATGTCTTCACGCTTCAGAGATTTTGTTTTTATTACTGGTCAACAGCAGAAAACAAACACTCTGAAGAGTGAAGACATCACAACAATGCCTTCAGCAAACTTCGAAGTTGGCACGACGAAACAATGCTTATTTAAGTGAAAAACCTCTCCACTTCAACTCTGTCTGTCTGTCTGTCTGTCTGTCTGTCTGTCTCTTTCTCTCTCTCTCTCTTTCTATATATATATACATATGTATATCCGTGTGAGCATAGAATGAGGAGAGAAAAAAGAAAAAAATTTTTTCCGTCCAAAACATTAATTTAAAACAGTGCTCGATATATGATGTATAGAGCTGTGAATATTTATTATAAATTATGTTTTAGAACATTTACATAATTTCTTCTATATATGTCCTCTTCTCCTGATGATGCGTTTGGGTTCCAAACACTGAAACATCCATATGATTGTAGAGAAGAGGACATATATATAAGAAATTATGTACATGTTCTAAAACATAATTTATAATAAATATATATATGTATATATAGATTTAGTAATTAGCTTTATATCTCTTTTGACTGAAATAACTTCTAGTAGGATGCTGAAACTATTAAACCCATTAATGCATGGTATCCATTTTTTTAGAGCTGTGATGGTTAGCTAAAATTTAAAATTTGCGAGCACTTACATTGCTATCACCAAGTTAGATTAGGTAAAATGTGTTAAAATTTTGAAGAAACTATATGCAGTAATGGGTTGATTTCATTATTATTATTGAATATATGATAAGACCCCTCATGATGATAAAGTTTGTCTGATCTGTAACGCGCAAATAAATTCCTCAAAATTTAAAATGCTGCTTCAAACGTTTGGTCCATAGTGTATATATTACATACGCACTAATAGTAATGCAGAAATCTGAGTTTTGTTTTTATTTCTTTGGCAACAATCCTTTTATAATAAGGGCCGTGGTATATATATATATATATATATATATATATATATATATATATATATAATAATTACTATATATATATATATATATATATATATATATATATATATATATATATAATGAATTATTTTGAACATTATTTTTACCGATACTCGTATTTAAGTAGATATTCTGTTTTTAATATTTGTATCTAACGGCCTGATTATTTTACGATAAATTTTTATTACGAAAATGTGTGCTCTCCAGCAGGATTCGAACCTGCGACCCCTATTTACATAGGGGAAGCTACCATTTGATCTGGTACTGTCTTAACCGCTCGACCATGAATATAAGCATGATAAAAACCTCGTCTGATCAAGAGGCTATTTGTTTTTGCAATAATTATGTCGTCCAGCAGGGAAGAATATATATATAGTTTTCCGCAGACAGTCCTGTTTCGCTGTATCACAGCTCATCAGTCCGATTAGACATCCGATTGCATCTAGTCAGGATTGAAACCCAACCGAACTGATATCAGTTGGCGATTCTACCTCTGAGCTAATATTATAATAAAGATCGTTGTCTATTTTATATAGATAATATAGAGATGACGGATTCATGATAGCACCAGACAACAAAAGAGAAAATGATAAAATAAGGAAAGAGCTTTTCAAATTATTCAAAGAACTAGATTTTGATATAATGGTGGACACAAATAATAAAGTGGTACAATATTTAGATGTAGAACTTAATTTACAAACTGGAAATGTCTCGCCATACATGAATACAAACAGTAAGTTATCATACATAAATACAAAATCGAATCATCCTAATAGTGTAATTAAACACATTTATAAAGGAATAGAACACAGACTATCTAATAATTCGTCAAACAAACCAATAGTTAATGAAAAGAAAAATATCTATGAGGATGCACTAAGAAATTTTGGCCATAAAAATAGTTTACAATATAGTTCTCAATCAAAAAGACAAATAAAAAACAACAATAGAAAACGAAACATTAGCTAGTTCAACCCACCATTTAATTTAGAGGTAAAGGCTAAAACAGGACAGACATTTTTTAAACTAATAGACAGACACTTTCCAAAAGAATCAGAACTAAACAAAATTTTCAACAGAAACACAATAAAAATAAGCTATAGTTTCACTAATAATTTAGATAGTTTCATAAAAAACAAAACGCCAGAAACTTAAATAGCATCGTACAAAACAAAACCACTAACAAAAAATGCAATTGCAGGGACAAAAATCAATGTCCACTTCAAGGTCTCTGCAGCACAAAAGAAATAATTTACATAACCCAAATGCCCAAAATAAAATATATCTGGGCTCAACCAAAGACACCTTTAAGACCAGGTGGTTTAATCACAGGTCTACATTCAAAATAGAAAAATTAAAAAAACAATACAAAATTGGCTATCCACGTGTGGAAATTAAAATCAAAATATGAAAAAGACCCAGACATAACGTGGAACACTGTAAAAACAGCCAAGACTTACAATGGTGGAAAAATATGTAGACTGTGCCAAGAAGAAGAATTAGAAATTATGATATTCCCAAATAAAAACGAACTGTTAAATGAAAGAACGGAAATTATGACTAAATGCATCTACCCTAAGAAATACCTCATAGGTTCATACAACCATGGATGAAAACGCCATTATCTGTTTTAATTTAAAAATCGCGCGTTCATAAATTCCCTGCCACGTGAACGTTCAAACACCGTTACAAGAGTGTTCTTAAAAAGAAAAACGGTAAAAAAATAAAATCAGTGATTAGAACTCGCCTGAAGACACCACTCATGGTAGAAACCTGAATAACTTGTTTAATATATATATATATATATATATATATATATAATATTTTCTTTTAGACATGTCATATTAAATAAATTGCAAACATTGTGTCTGCTTATTTTTATTAAAATCCGTTTACAGATAATCTTTAGCAGTATTAAAATTGAAAGACGTAAGAAATGAGCTGTAACGTTGACAGATGATTATATTATTAATTTCTCGATGTTCCCAAATACTTTCAATCTCCTTCCGAGATCATCTTCAGGGGTGTGAGTTTTGATAACAAAAAATAACCGCAAAACTTTGTGGCTAAAAATTACTGTAAATTTTCTTCTTGCTTCAAATATAACGGTTGACAAAAAACCTAGCGTTCATTAGAACGTGAAAATTATCCAAAATGAATTTTTTTAATGTTGTAATATCATGGTCATGTACGTGTTAAAGCATGAAAAAAACTGTTCTTTCTATAAACGTTTTAGAACATTACTACAGTATTCATAGCTGATTCTATTAATTGACGGCTTAAGTGTTTTAATGAATATTGCCTCGAGAATCTGTAGTTTGCTTTTGTTGTTTTCTCGGTGTAGGATTGTTGTGTTATCGATCATTATTTTTTTTATATTTTGAATGTAGTCAAGAATAATACACGAAATATTATCCGTGAGTATGGACGGATTTTATTAAAAGTAATCAGACAATGTTTGCAATTTATTTAATCTGATATATATATATATATATATATATATATATATATATATATATATATATATATATCCTCTATTGCTTAGGGGTTTGAAATATTTTAATGCAAGATACTCAATAGTAGGTACATCAATATATATGTTTCTGTCATTTTAGACGGCATATCAATATAAATATTTTGCCGTCATTTTTTTACGGCATGGGCCCGCTGAATTAAAATAAGTTTTTATGATTGTTTGATTATACTTATGTCTCGGTCGCTGAAGGAGCAGTATTTTTTTTTTTTTTGCTAAATTTAAGCCAGTCGTTAGTTGTTTTTCAGTGATGGCCGGGCAAAAGTCACAAATACCAAAGTGTATGAATGTGCATTTTTTCTTTTTATTTTTGTGAACAATTTTATAGCTTCGACCGTGTTTCGCTGACTCCTAAAGTATTTTTCGTGTATTTGCACGCATTTTGCAGGATGGCCTTGCTGATTTTACTGGTGTTGTTTTTTTTTTTTAGATAGATATATCCTCTATTGTTAGTTATTTATAGTGACCCTTCTAAAAATAATTACAACTGAGAAAAAAAATACCTGCCCAGTGTATTGTTCATAGAGCTCGAATTCATTTGGATGAAGTTGATGTTAAATTTTACTTCAGTTCATCTGCTAACATGAGGAAATTTTACTTTAACAACCAGATGTTGTGTTGTTTTTAAACAACAGTAAATATAGCAAAAGCACCTTTTCATCCATATATTATTGGAAATTAAAAAAACAATATCAAGAAGACAATTATTACTTAGAATATCGTCGTTAAAACCAAATCTTACAATGGAAAAGGAGATAAATGTAATTTATGCCTTTTAGAAAAAATGTCATCTTAAACTATATAAATAAACTTAATCTACTTAACAAAAATGATTGAATGTCCACATGCTGCCATAGAAAAATACTTACTTAAATTCTTAGACCCTGATTGATACAGACCCTTCTATACTTTGCCTTTTTCTTTTTCACTCAATTTCTTTCTTTCTTTCTTTCTTTCTTTCTTTCTTTCTCCTTCAAATATTACTATTAATAATTATGAATTACGCCCCATTGTCCCCTGTATTTTAATGTTTGGCGTTACCCTTTGAATTTAATAATTATTAAGTTTGTTAACTTCTTGGGTTTGATTAACTTCTACCAAGCTGTGATGCTTAAAACGTAACCCATTAGTAGATGGTGTCAAAATGTTTTAGAGACAGGTAACCTAAATTTTCAAATCCGCGAGCCCGAAGATTACCAGAAAGATAGATTAGGTACAATGTGCTAAAATATGAAGGAAATTTAATGCAACAATGTGCTAATTTTATTATTATTATTATTACTGAATATATAGTAAAACTCTTCAATATTTAGTTGACTCTTCGATATCTAGAAGGTGGCATCACAGTTTTGGCCTATATATATATATATATATATATATATATATATATATATATATATATATATATATATTGTTCATTTATTAATTATTTTAATTTATTGCTTAAGGTTTATTTTTAATGGATACCCATGTTTGAGTAGATGCTCTGTTTTTATTTATTAAACAGTCGATTTATTTGTTTCCACCTAGAGGTTTGAATATTCGAGAAATCTTGTTGGAAAAATATGCGCTCTCAGACAGGATTCAAATCTGCGTCACTTATTCAGGCCGGTAGCTGGAAATAAACAAATACACTGTTTAATAAATAAATAAATAAAAACTGATTCTACTCAAATATGGATATCCATTAAAAATGTTCTAGCAATATATAGTCATCCGAAGAAAAATCTGTTTCGCTGTATCACAGCTCATCAGTATGGTTAGACTCCGATTGCTTTTAACCCAGGATTGAAACCCGACCGAAGTGACGTCAGTCTGCGATTCTACCTCTGGGCCATGGGCGCTCGGTAGAAAAAGCAGACTTTTAGCATGTATATTATCATTATACACGCCCAATAGCCAGAGTGCTCTAATTCATTGGTGAATGAGCGATGCGTACATGCCAGGGTAGCTACTGTTTTTCAAAGTCTACCATATATATATATATATATATATATATATATGTGTGTGTGTGTGTGTGTGTGTGTGTGTGTGTGTGTATACATTTTATCCCAATGGTTTCCATACTTAATACTTCTCGCCTCCATTCTCGCGTGGTCATGTGTGACGTCATAAGCTGTGGTGCGAATTTCGCTTCCAGTGTCCTGTATGCACATGTTCGTTGTGGCTTTGAAAATATGCAAACAAAACAGACTATCACTATTGTTTGTCCGTGAATTGTTTAATATATTGTAATGTAATTGGCATCTTTGATGTAAGTCGAAAGCTCAGATAGGATTAAAAAATATGTATCAATATTGTGATTTTATTTCTTCTTTCAAAAATAATGTTATTAAGCTTATCAGACGATATGAAAAGGATTTACATAGAGACAAAACTTGTCTATATTATTTAATGAAACATGCATCAATATATATATATATATATATATATATATATATCGAAATGTTCCAGTTCGATTGATATAGACTCTTTCTCTCAAAAGCACTGGCATCTGAGAGTTTGCGTTTGTGAATTCGAAACTCGCAAAGGTTGTTAGGAGGACATGTAGACAGCTACAAAGGTACGTATGCAAACATGCTCTTACAGATAGGTATATTAATATGACAAGATTCTGTGAGAACGGCAATGAGATGAGAACATAGATATTAGACGCGGAAGGAACTCGAAATTATTTTTCCGACAAAATTCATTGGTTGATTTACGAATGGCGTGAATGACAACCCCAGGGTTCATTGGCTGGATATGTAGCTGATATATATATATATATATATATATATATATATATGTGTGTGTGTGTGTGTGTGTGTGTGTGTGTGTGTGTGTGTGTGGAGGCATAAGGCACGTGATAGGGCGATAGGATATTCAGATGTTTAAATGGCAGAAAGAACACAAGACAACTAAAAAAGAACGGGTGAGAGAAAAAAAACGTCGGGGCGGGTGTAGGATGTATTGGACAGGATACGCTGCTTGAAGTTAAAGTAGGCCCGGAGCTAATGATCATTGCACCTTCCCTCTTACTTTTCTTTTGACACTCATTCCTCCCACCACCCAGTTATTTCTTTCTATTCTCCAATATCCGTTCACCTATCCATATGAAAATATGTTTCTTCCATATGAATTGCTTGATAACCAACCCTATTCGAGCAAAAATGGTTAAACCAGACGACTCCCCGACGTAAGGTGGATGACTTATACAACAACAACAATTCCTTTTTCTTTGTTTACTTAATTCTTCTTTTTTATCTTCATCCTTCTCTTTTCTTGTGTTTTTTCTTTTTTAAATTCTTCTTATGATTCACATTTACCTCTTTTCTTCTCTTCTTTTTGTCGTTCGTATTCAAACTTTCTTTAATATATGTTTCTTCTTCTTTGATCAGTTTTTTATTCTCATTCTTCTCGCTATTTTTTTTTTATAATTTCCATTTCTTCTTTTATTTCTAAATTCTTTTTATTTGTTATTCTCATTCTTCTCTTCATCTTTCGTCTTTTTTCTTCGTCTTTCCAGTTACTTTTCTCTCTATTTACCCCTACTTTCTCTTCTTCTTTACTCAGTTCTTTTTATCTTCATTCTTCCCCCTTCCTTTTCATCTCCATTCTTCTCTCTGTTGTTGTTGTTGTTGTTCTTGTTGTTGTTGTTGTTGTTGTTGTTGTTGTTGTTCTTCTTCTTCTTCTTCTTCTTCTTCTATAATAATATTGATAATAATACAGTCCCCAACCATAAAGAATATCACCCTTCTGAAATATTCCTTTCAAAAGCATATGTTATGTTCCCACGGAACGATTATTTATTCATTTATTTTAAATATTTTATGGCTTTTTTCCTGGGTAGGGTCACTGAAAATATCTATTATCACTCTCCAGTCCTGGAGCGTTTTTATAGGACATTAAACATTTTTCTTAAAAAAATCCCTCAACAATTATATATATATATATATATATATATATATATATATATGTATATATATATATAGAGAGAGAGAGAGAGAATTACGCGATTTTATTCCTGCCCAACAAAATTGCCTATTCAATTAATTTAAGTTTCTATTTATATCTTTTGGAATTTAACCAATCAGTTTATTGCAACTATTATTTCATATTTTTCTTCTTAATCATTCTGACAATACAGACAATTTCTATTAGAAAATATTCAATGTAATTTTTATATTTATTTGTTATGCAGTCTGACCTCTGATATCTTAAGTAATAAGAAATTTCATTATTTGGTTATTTCAGATTGTAGATTATCATGCAAAATAAAGTTAATTAAATAGTTAGAATTTCTAGATTATTATTGTCCATAAAATAACCAAAATTAAATTAACAAAACATTCTGAATGTGAAGCCGTGAAACTCCTCTGCAATCAGAGAGGTCATTTTATTTAAAGACATTTTTTGATGATAATTATTTTTTTTACTGAGAAAAAAAAAATTCAAAATTATAAAGCTTTATCAAATATATACAATTAAATTACTTATTCAATGAATATTTAAATTGTTTTTTTTGTAAATTAGAGCAGACTCCATAAGAATAATGGAATCATTTATGTAGAGAAAGATTTTAAAAATATTAACATAAAGAACGCTGGAAACTACATGTCAGACAACGAAGAACCTAAACTGGCAGCAAATTACCTACATACGGACAGAAAATGAGTTCAATTGATACACAAAAAAAGAAAGTCCTACCAGAATTCATTATTGGCAGCCATGATCTTAACAACATCAGATATGCAGATGACACGGTGTTGATAGAAGACACGGAAAGGAAACTACAAAATGTCCTATAATAAGTAGCGAAGAAAAGCGAGTAGAAAGAACTAAATATAAACTACAAAAAGACAGAATACATATTTTTTTATAATCATTTCACCCCAAGCAAGGCTGAACCGCCACTGTTGCGCAGGGGGTTACAATGAAAGAAAAAAAAACAAGGTATAGGGGATGTCGAAGAAAGTATAAGAGACGGATGGCAATCAAGGAAATAAAAAATGGCAATTGACATTGCATTTAAACTTTTGGAGATTCTGGCTGTCAGAGGAAGCAAGCAAACGGAAGTGAGTTCCAAAAACGGGAGGTGCGAGAAAAAAAAAACAAACAAACAAAAAACAAAAAAAAAAACAAACAAAAAAAACAAAAACAAAAACAAAACAAAAACAAAACAAAACAAAACAAAATAACTATTAGACTAGAAGGAACGGTTACATTTAATTATTTTGGTACTAAAAGGGTGGGAAGTTGATGCCAATCTAGAAGCACGCATAAATACACGTGGTCGGGGAACGAGGGATAAAAGCACATCAGAGCAGTTGCCATGAAAGTACTTGTAGAAAAAACAGAGGAATGCCACACCACGTCGGTGAGAAAGTGGCAGAAGGCGGACTGTCATGTTAGGATCAATTGTATTGTAGATCCTCCTTTGGATTTTGTTGAGAACATCAAGATGAATAGCAGAAGCATCGACTAGATATAGCAACAGTATTCAATGCACGGACCAATGGTAGATTTATAAATGTGCAAAATGGAATCTGACGAGAAAAAAAAACTTCCTGAGCCGACTTAGTGACCCAAACATTTTGCAGTAGATGCAGCTATAGATTTGATGTAGTCGTTCTGCTTCAAGAGTGAGGCCAAATTGTCAACAAAAGGCTGAGCTCAAAATGCAAATTGAAAATCAGGGAGCAAGAGAAAGAAATTTCGTTAGCGACAAAGAAAAAATATTGAGCTGTTACGTAACATCTTTCCTACTATACGAAAGTGAATGCTGGATGATCTGAAAGATGAAAAAGAGACGTGAAGCAATAGCAATGTAGTTCTACAGAAAAATGGACCTAGCATATAAACAACAACGAGATTTTACAGAAAATGGAAAGGGAAAGGAGAGTTATACTTAAAAGTAGGAGTCGAAATGTCTGGGTTACGTAGTGAGGAAGGGGTGCTTGTAAAATTTGATACTCACAGAATAGATTGAGGGACAGAGGAAAGCAGCATGTAATTTACTTGATGGGCATAGTAGAACAAGGTTTGGGAGAAATAACAAAAAGACAAAACTTATTAAGAGCTACAAGGGTTAAGAGAACGTGGAGAGCCATGGTTACTTACGTCCTGAAGGGATATGGGGTATAAAAAAAAATAATGTTTGGTGACTTGTATAAGACCTATACAACTTATCAAACATTATACGTTTTTTTCTCTACAGTTTATAATATAAGTGTTAAAAAGTGAGTCGGGCTGAACACTTTTCAGCACTCTTGGAATTATTTCAAACTTTTTCTCATCTTGATTGATATAGGTGTTATAACAGACACAACGTTTCGACCAAGTACCCTGTGGTCATCAACAGATTATTGAAATTTACTTATCTCAGAAATAAATACAAACTTTTCAGCCCACTTCGTAATACGTGCACACACACACACACACACACACACACACACACACACACACACACACACACATATATGATCAATGCAGAGAAGTTTGTCAGTTAACTAAGCAGGTTCATGACAACTTCATGAGGACACCGTTATGATGTCGTCACTCGTCAGGATTAAGTTTTCGATCTACCGTCGTGCCCCGTTTGTTTTTTCTCATTTATATGGAGCTGAGTGTAATTTGATATTTTATTGTGGGAGTGGTCTCCCGGTTGGTAATTGTTTTTGATTGCTTTTGCTGTGTTGATTTCTTTTTAATTATATATATATATATATATATATATATATATATATATATATATATATATATTATTGGGCGTGTATAATGATAATATACACGCTAAAAAGTCTGCCTTCTTCTACCGAGCGCTCATAGCCCAGAGATAGAGTCGTCGACTGACGCCAATTTGGTCGGGTTTCAATCCTGGATTAAAAGCAATCGGAGTCTAACCGTACTGATGAGCTGTGATACAGCAAAACAGATCTGTCTGCGGATGACTATATATATATATATATATATATATATATATATATATATATATATATATATATTATAAGGAAGTGAAAGAACCTCCCCACGGGGGATAACACATCACTTCAGCAACAGAAAAATCCTTTCAGAAACAGGAGAAAAATCAGTCTAATTTTCCTTTTTAAATAGATTTGCAAAGAAATTAAAAAAGAAAAAGAAAAAAAGAAAAACATAAAACAAAATAAAATCAAATAAACAAGAAAAGAAAAAATTGACATCGTCTGGGTTCTCAAAAAAAGGAAAGAGAATTGTAACTTAAAATTAACGGACGGCCGTGTTGAATTGATGTTAAGCAACACGGTATATATATATATATATATATATATATATATATATATATATATATATATATGAATAGGAACGGAAAACAATTGCAACGTTCAAAACATTAAGTTAAAACAGTGCTCAATTTAAAAATAGACCAATGAATATTTTTTATTTATTATTACGTTAGAACATGTGAAAACTACAAGCTACCTCAAAATTGTACATTTTGCTTCAACATTGAATGAACAATGTCTCATCAGGTAGTTAACAATGATGGACAATTAGTGTAAACTATCTCATGTGATATTGTTCTTTCAATGTCGAAACAAAATATACAATTTGTAGTAATTTGTTGTTTTCACGTGTCAACTCGGTGTTTCATGCACTATTCAATCATCAGGTGCTTATTATGAATTGACCGTTTCCGAATTTGAAGTTTGGCTTCTACTCGCGTTGTTTATGATTGTTATATATTATAATGCTTCTATTTTATTAATACCAGATAAATATTGATATATGGGCGTATACTTTCATATATATATATATATATATATATATATATATATATATATATATATGTTTTTTGATATCCATATAAATATATATATATAATTTATATATATACACATATATATGTGTGCGTGTGTGTATGTGTGTTGTGTAATGGGTAGCATTGTTATGAGAGGATATGGAACAAATAGCAAACGTTTATAAATTTAGCATGTTTTGTTTCATCCGTGCGCACATCAACCAGCACATCATGAACATCCCAATTATTAACATAAAACAATTTTTAGTAGGTAACACCTAAATACTCTGTAGCATCCAGTGCAAGGAAAGACTCAAAACCCTTCAGGTACCTCCACTAAATCGCCGAAGAAAAAAAAAAAAAGCATCGTATGCATAAAAAAAGCCCCAAACTTAATAAATACGAACTTTTTCCATCAAAATGTTTGTTATTATAAAGAAGAAAGGTCAAAGTATTTTTTAATTATTTTTGAAAATTTTTCAATTCCTTGTAACACGTTCGAAATTTTCGAAAATATCTTGTTTTGATTTTAGTTAGGAAGTAACCAAATCGTTTCGAGAGTTTACAATGGAAAACGTAATATTGCATAATTCAGTTTTTTTTGCCGGTGACAAACACATTAATTTTGAAATTATTGCAAAAATCAAATAATTATCGGATTTTAATGAAACTGTCAGAACTTACTCACAAATGAATGAAATTATTTTTTAAATCATTATTTTTAATCAATATTAGTAAAAATATTTTTTACATCTGTTAAAAACCTTCCACTCTCCACGTAAATTCATGAAATTTTAAGAAAATAAATTTTGTTGGGAAAACTGGTTTTATTAGTTAAACACAGGACTCACTTTTATCTTTGTGTTTAAGAAACAGTTTCATTCTGAATTTCATGCTATAAGTAAGTAAAACTTGTGTTAATAAGATAAATTTAACATTAAATTTGCAAATTTTTAAAAAATAATGTATCACAGATGTATATTTTATTTTTGCAAGATTTTTAAAACCGAGAAATAGCTTTTGGATTGGTTTATTTGGTTTTTCTATCAATGTAATTAATATTACATTCAATTGATCAATGTAATTATTAATGTAAGATGACTCAATAGAAGGTACATCAATATATATGTGGCCGTCATTTTAGACAGTATATCGATATGAACAATTTGCAATCATTTTTAACTCCTAAATAAATAAATCGCATTCATTTTGTGCAGCTTCGTTCCCAATAGCCATCATACATGTCGTCACACTAGACCATTTCAGACGTCCAGCTTACTAAAGAATACCAAGATGCAGGCATCCTAAGTACCACACAGACACCACATCGGTTCTTAATAATGACTGTGAAAGTCGAAAGTATAACGAAATATGAACTTCGGAAATTTATCCACAACTGCAAGTTCAATGCCAAACACTTTATCCGAAAATTGAAAAAATATAATACAAAATTAAACAGATAGTTCTTGTTAAATGTGTCAAAAGTACATGACTTAAATGGTCAAAAAACATATTTGGGATCAACCAAAGACACTTTGAAGACTACATGGAATAACCATAGGTCTACATTCAAACTAGAAAACTTAAAAGAATTGTAGAAAATTGGCTAACCACGTGTGAAAATTGAAATTAAAATTTGGAAAAGACCTAAATCAAACTGAGTTATAGCTGTGCTAGTAATTTAGAAAATTAAATAAAGAAACAAAACGCTAGAAATTTAAATAGCAAAACAAGATCATTAATAAGGAATGTAATTGCAGAGACAAAAATAAATGCCCACTTCAAGGACTTTGTAATACAAAAGAAGACATTTACAAAGCAAAATACATGACTTAAATGGTCAAAATAAAATATATTTGGGATCAACCAAAGATACTTTTATGACCAGATGTTTCAGTCACAGATCTACATTTAAACAAGAAAACTTTCAAAAATTGTTAAAAAATTGGCTAGACACGTGTGGAAATTGAAATCAAAATATGGAAAAGACCCAGGCATAACGTGGAGTATAATGAAAACAACCAAGCCTTACAACGGTGGCAAAATATGTAAACTATGCCAGGAAAAAAAGTTAGCTATTATGAATTATTAAGTGAAAGAACAGAAATTATGACCAAGTGTAACATTACCAACAAATACCAATTAACCAACAAATATTTATTAGGATCATACAAGTTCTACAATATAATTATATTTAACACTTTTTAATACAACGGTGTACTGGTATAATTTAATTATGACGAAGAACTATATATATACTAGCAGTATAGCCCGGCGTTGCTCGGGTGTAATGAAAGCTCATATATATATATATATATATATATATATATATATATATATATATATATATATTATCGATTTTCAGCAGTATTGTAAGAACTGCAACCTTGAAACTTCTGAATATCGTTTCTTATGTTTTTGTCTATGAGTGTATCAAATTTGATTAAAATCGGACGACTCCTTCTATAACCCGATTTTTTCGATTATCGATTTTTGATATTTATTGGGGGTACCTCGACACAAAACCTAACTAAGAACACTCGCAGACACTTATAGTAGAACTGTGTAAATTTTCAAGAAAATCGGTTCAGCCGTTTCGGAGTCTATAGGTAATGGACACACACACACAAACAAAATTCCATTTATAAATAAGTTTATATATATATATATATATATATATATATATATATATATATATATATATATCTCGCTCATTCAATAATGAATTAGAGCACACTGGCTATTGGGCGTGTATAATGATACTATACACGCTAAAAAGTTTGCCTCCTTCTACCGAGCGCCCATAGCTCAGAGGTAGAATCGCCAATTCGGTTGGGTTTCGATCCTGTGTAAAAAGCAATCGGATGTCTAACCGTACTGATGAGCTGTGATACAGCGAAACAGATCTGTCTGCGGATGAGGCACGCCATGTGGAACTGGAACAATCTACCCCGGTGAATGAAATAAAGGGTTCTGTTATAATCACTTGAAGAATGTCGTAGTTTAGAACGGTCGAACCGTCGTGAATATGACAACAAAGATGCGGACAGCAATCCAAACAATGTAAATAGTGTATATAATTTGATTTTATTCAATTAAATGATTAAAATTTTGTGATTATTCTTGCGCATAACCAACATTAGATTAACCGACATACCAAGAGCTGGCAAAAATCTTGTACAGTGAGAGATTTTATGCAAAGAATTGGTCTGGTATTTATTTACTGACGCGCAGTGATTCAACAAAGAATAGGCTCAGTTAAACAAAGAACCAATAAAGGACGGTTAAAAATTATTTTAAAAATCTTAATTCTAAATGATTTGTATAAAGCTTTTCAATTTTCGATTTATAACGTCATTTGAAATATTTTTTGCTGAACCCCAACTTCACTGTCAATATAGAAGCTGTTGTCCGATATTTACACATTTGTCTACAACTATTTCAGACAATGTTAGGGCGCCGCCCCTATCTGACTACATAATGGACTGTTCCCATTGCTATATATAGCAATGGTGGATTCTCTACATGGAGTGTCCTGGAGCGTGATTTCGCAAGTTAAAGGCGAATCCGGTCCTTCGCGGAATTTCCGTACCTGGTGCTACCACCTCGGCCAGGTACTCCGCCTATGCTGACGACGTTTCGGTTTTTGTATCGAGCAAAGCCGAGATTGACGAAGTTAGCAAAGAAATCAGATGTTATGAGACGGTGACAGGGGCCAAGATCAATCGCGATAAGTCTGTGGGCTTGCGATTGGGTGCGTGGAAGGGAGTTTCCCTTCCCGGACCTTTCCTCTGGACGGACGGGCCGATCAAGATTCTCGGCATCTTTTTCGGTCCTGATCTCCAGTTGGAAATGAATTGGTCGGAGGTTCGAGAGAAGGCCGAGGGCGCAGTTCGTCTGTGGACTCGGAGGAATCTTTCCTTAAAGGGGAGGGCGGAAGTATGTGCCTCGCACATCTACCCGATTCTCCTTTACCGACTCTCGGTACTTCCTCTCCCGTGTGCCATTCGTTTGGGCTTGATACAGCTCTTGTTCTCCTTCCTTTGGAGAGAAGGCAAGGCTCCCAAGGTGCGTCGCGAGATCTGTTGCCTTCATCCTTCTGAGGGCGGTCTAGGCATGCCTAGCGTTGAGATTCGTCAACATACGCTTCGCGTTAGATTCCTGGATCGAATGTGTATGCTAGCGGATGAGAACGGCGCCCTCGTTAAAGAGGACGTCCATAAACACTTTCCATCCTTGAGAAGTGTGCACTTGTCGGAGGAGGAGGCCGGCCGTACTCCTCGTGGCGAGTGCTCCTTCTATAAAGAATGTCGTTTGGCACTCCAGTTTCTCTTACTGGCTACGGATGGCCTCTCCAACGCCCAAGCGTTGTCTCTTAGGGCATTATATCGGGTGTTAGTTAGGGGGGGGGGCGTTCAAGATGAACTGATAGGCGAGCTCGGGCTTACGAAGCAGGAGGCTCGCTCCATATGGCCTTGGGCGCCCGGGTTGAAATGTCTCACTAACGATGAGGCATCACTCACCTGGCTGATGATTCGGAAGGCTCTCTGGGTAGGCAAGAAGCTTCGTGCAGCGGGTCTAATACCGAAATCAACCTGCGTACGTTGTGGGCTGTCGACGGAAACCGTCGATCACGCCTTCTTCCACTGCAGTGTTGTTGCTCCGTTGTGCAAGTTTCTTGAAGATCTCATGGTTCGTATGCTGCGTGGGAAGTTCTTTGTCCTTGAGGCTAGTTCTGTTTGTAGCAATGTCGTACCTCCGTTATCTAGGGCTGAGCACTATGTGCTCTTTTGTTTGCTAGGTGTTATGCGAGTCGTGATTTGGACGACGCGATAGAAGGAATTCTATGGTGATGAGAAGTTTACCTCTTCCCAACTGATCTTGTTCTTTAAGCATCAGCTTAAAGTCAAGATCAGGACGGAAAGGAAACGATTCACTCCATCTGAATTTGGCAAAAGGTGGGTGACTCTTGCGCGTCTCTGTCGAGTGAAAGGTGCTGACCTAGAGTGGTTGTTTGATGCTGGTTAGGCATCAGGATATTGGGTGTGCTGGGCAGTACATGTGCACCCCTTCCCGGTTAGTTTAGAATAGGTTTTTGATTTTCTGTTTTTTGCTCTAAAATTAACTTAGCTAGGTTATGATTGCTCATTTGCCCCCCTTTTCTTTTTGTCCTCAGTTTTCTTTTAGTTTAATCCCCCACCCCTTCCCACTTTAGGTGTTCAACAATGTTAGTTCTCCGGTGGATGCGTGGTGTCTTTCGTTATTTTTCAAGTGTGCTTTTCGTTTTTTGTTATAGTGTTTAAATGTGTGAGTGATTGTGTGAGTGATTGTTGATCGGATAAATGGTATTATTATATTTCTAAAGCCACGCATTATATTTCGTCCGGGGAAGTGATTTTGCTGTCACAATATTAGAGTAGTGGGGGGCTATTATTACTAATACAATTTTGTTTGGTTTCTTGTAAATAACGTACTTTCATTGTATAAAATCATTGAGGATTTTTTAAAAGTTGTTATCTACCCATGCCCTCCACTGAAAATTGTACATATGGGAGTTAAGTAGGACTTCATAGAGCAGCAGAGGTATTATGGTGGACGTGGTAAGAAAGGTAAGTAAAAATGTGGTATTATGGTGTCAGGATTATTATAAGTGTGTCAGGGTCAACGAAAGTGAATAGCTAAGTTAAACTAGGACAGATGATGACCAGCCTTCCCCATCCCCATTTTTGGCCTTGTGCCCTATTTGTGCTTTTTGTACAATAAATAATGTGTCCTGGAGCGTGATAGTCATAGAGAGTCATAGAGAGTCGTACAGAGTCACTTGAGAGTCAGTGCGAGAGTTAGACACACTTCCGGTGGCGTACCGGAAGTAATCACGTATACACACGTCTTACGACGGATTGGACTATTGTATCTCTTCTATTGTAAATATTACTAATCACTTCTGTACCTACTAACCGTCTTTCCGCGGAATACAACTTATATTCTGATTCTGTTGTTGAGTTATTCATTATTACTTGGCGACATAACAGACAATTAGACAAATACCCTTTCTACGAACCGAGAAAGGTGAATTGTCAGAGAAGTTCTCATCCTCAAAAAAAAAAAAAAAAAATTATAAACAACATTTTCAGCAAGTCATCTATTTAATAAATATAATTTTATTACACTACACACTCCTGAATTTCCCACACTGCATAAAGCTGATTGAGAGAAACATCTGAATAATTTCTATTTTCACTTATTTAAATAATTAGGTAAACGTTTAAGAAAATCTAATTAAACGCAATATCTTGACATAGATAATTCGATAATTTTTTTCGGCTCCGTTTGACTAATTTCTAGCAATGTCAAACGTCAGACGAGAACAATTCTTATTATTACGAACATGGTAGTTTTTATAACGACTGAATTTTGACAAGGTGAATACAAACTCTTCTATATAAACACGATGAATTAAAAAATATTGATAGAAGCATTGTTTATAGATGGCAATTTTTTAAATTTGAATAAAAAATAAACGATATAAAATATTTCACATTTAATATTTAACAAGGTGGTGTAATGGTTAGCAAGCTTGTCTCGCTAGAACTATTGCAATTAAGTAGTGAGTTCGATCCTCACTGGGTACCCCATACTTTCGGCCTTGTGCCACATCTAAGCTGCGCTTAGTAAATTACAATATACGGAAATATGGCCGGGACCTATTGGGTACCTCGAGGTGGTGTAATGGTTAGCAAGCTTGTCTCGCTAGAACTATTGCAATTAAGTAGTGAGTTCGATCCTCACTGGGTACCCCATACTTTCGGCCTTGTGCCACATCTAAGCTGCGCTTAGTAAATTACAATATACGGAAATATGGCCGGGACCTATTGGGTACCTCGAGGTGGTGTAATGGTTAGCAAGCTTGTCTCGCTAGAACTATTGCAATTAAGTAGTGAGTTCGATCCTCACTGGGTACCCAATACTTTCGGCCTTGTGCCACATCTAAGCTGCGCTTAGCAAATTACAATATGGCCAGGAATACCCACTATAAAATGACCATGTGTCACATCTGGCCTTGCGTGGGATGGCTAGTAAATACAATATGGCCGGGAAACCCTATAAATTCAGAAATGGGATCAAATGCTCATTTCTGCGAGCAAAACCCGATCAGTCAAATTACTAGAGGCAGGGTTACATTTCGAAAGATCTAAATTACAAGAGGCGGTAATCATATGCACAAAAGCTGTGTATATTTTAGCATATATTCCATTGTGAAACCATAATAACAATTTTGAAACCATAATAACAATTTTATTACTTCAAAGTAGTAAGAACATTTAATTTCGGCGTTAAGTGATCCATAAGGAGATTATATGCCGTTAAACAAACAACAATCAAGCAAATGTTTTGAGTTATATTACTTACTCTCAGCAGTTAATACCTTCACAGATAAGGACAGGTCATACTATGTACACGGTGGCAAATTATCCCCATTCACTTCGTGTTTCTTTAATTCTAGCCAAACAGTTCTAACCAAACAGTTTCTTCTCCAGAACCGTTACTTGGTGGAACAGACGCCGGAGAGGATGTTTTCTGTCCACTACAAACTTCAAGTCTAATGTCAACCAATATCTATCTTATATAACCTCATTATATGCACTTACACCTTCTCCTTCTCTTTCAGAAATATCAACCTGTAATCCTCTATATTGAGTGACTCTTGGACCTTGTACTAGGCGAACTAAAATATACGTTATTATTCAGGCGTAAGTTATAATTGGTAACGATGTTTCCGATTAGCTTAAACACCTGCTCTGAATCACAACTATCAATCCTGTAAGCTCTTAGTGTCATAGAGGCACCACATCTACTCCAGCCACAAATTATCCATAAGGTGTAGATGTGCAGTTAAACAAACACGCAAATCAACCAATCAAAGAATGGATTAATTAGGAGCGGCGACTGGACTCTTAGGTAGAAAAGCCTTTACTGGAAAGGACAGCCAGCCTTTAAGAAGGAAAACTCTGAATTCCAAACTACTGAAAAGGCAGTGTGAAAACACTCCTACATTTTCCAAGAATGCATCGTAATTGAAAGAAAAGTAATATGTGGAGAGCCATGATTACTTACGTTCTAAAAATTGAAACTTTTTTTTTTAATCTGAAAAACTTTAGATTAAAAAAAAAATCAATTTTTCGGCCATTTTTGATCGATCGACACATTTTGTAAGTAGAAGCCAATTTTCGGTGTTAAAAAATCTTGCAAAAATAAAATATACCACGCTGACATGTTAGCAAATTTAAATTTACCTTAATCTGATTTGAAGCAAGTATTACTGTCTGAAATATGCTATAAAAGCGTTTCTTAATTACGATAGCCTTGTTATCAGGGGTTATAATCGTTTTATCAGAGGCGATAAGTGACGTGACAGGTGGAAGTCGCCAAAAATGCTAAGTATGGAAATCGAATTTGACAATTTTATGTCGCTTAATCATACCTTTCGTTTTTTAATTTTTAACTATATAATAAAATTAAAAAATTAACACAATATTTTCAGCAATTATCTAATATTTTATTGAATTTTAGTTAGTTTAGCTTTATAGCCTTACGTTTGAAGATGTTTTATGAAAAATAAAAATTTAAATAATATAACATTTTCTTTTAAAATAATTTTACAATATCAGAGAATGAAATTATATAATATGACAGAGATAACTCAATAATTTATGAAATATTATGGCATTTATTATTTTCTATTTATAATATCAATTTTTCGTATTCTTTATTAGTACATGTCCAAATTGTGAATTTCACAATTACTTATTTTTAATAAAATTAGGAAAATAGGAATTAAAATATAAAACTTGCTTTAAATTTTGAAGGGATGATTTGCAAAGCCCGTTGAATGATGAAACGTAGGGCACAGGAAGCTTTGGGAATGTTTATATATTTTTTCTTGTAAGGAGCGCAACCTTTTAGGCATGTGACCTTTTAATCATATATATCACGTACGGCCACCCGTAAAAAGAAAATACAGGTCATCAGTATGTACACCAATAAAATGTTTTAATTGTTTCAAAAATTGAATGGTCGATTATTTGCATTAAGTTGTTCACTTTTCGATTAGTAAATATAGTCTTTTACGTATTAACAACATAGCGTGAACGATGAAGGGGGGAATTTTAAAAGATATTTGAAAAGTTATAAATTATTATAATAAAAAATTAAAAAATGAACACAATTCTTGTAAAAATTCATTGTTCATTGAAAATTTTTTTTCTCTTCAGACTATGATATTCTTAATATATATTAATAAAACCAGATAAAAGTTTATCTAAATAAGAAATGGTATTTTTTTTCATTTTTGTTTTCAGAATTCGGAGCAGATTTTCTGAAAATGGGCTAAAAAACAAACAAACAAAAAACCCCCCAAAAAACAGGTGATTAAGCATTCCCCAATGACTCCTGAATTTAATTATGTATATGGGTGGACTTTCGCGAATGGTTGGGGTAAGATATGTAAAAAAGAAACAAGAAATGTTTTTACCAAGATTTTCTAAAAATAATTATTTCAAAAATGATTTCAGTCATTTGTGAATAAGTCCTGAAATTTTCATAAGAATCCGACTATTATTTAATTTTTGCAAGAATTTCCAAGTTAATGTGTTTTCCACCGGCAAAAAATAGCGTTTGTTGTAAAAATTACGTCACTCACGGACGAAAGAAAAACAAGATTTTATACCAAAATTTTGAACGTATTAGAAAAGAATTAAAAATTTTAAAACATAATTAAAAAATACCTTGATCTAATATTAAATAGAATCTATTTAATATTAGATCAAGTTATTTTTTAATTATATTTTAAAATTAATTAAATAGATTATTCATTTTTGTTTTACTTTTGACAGAATATGAAACGATCAAAGCTAAAGTCATGAAAAGGCATGAGTTATTAATAAAAGTAAAACATGTGAATAGAGTCTTATAAAATGTAAGAAAATGGTGGAAAAATATTTTTGTTTTTTATCAACATTAAATATTTACGAACATAAACACCAGTTGAGTCAACAACTAGCTGAGGCCGATTCGATAGATTCAATACCCGGATGTAGTGGTGAGAATTTTTAACTGTCCAGTAAAGAGAGAAGGCGGGAAGACTGAAAAAAGAAAGGAAAAGAATAAAAGAATGACGAGTGGGTAAGTGAGATGGAATCAACCAACGGAAAGTCAGTCAACTCTGTTGGCCATTAAGTCACAAGTAGCTTTGCTTAGCTAGCCGTTAATTTTACGTCTAGAATTTCGGAACTACGCCTGAACCGAGGCGGGTGCAATAGGGAGAGAGAGAGAGAGAGAGAGAGAGAGAGAGAGAGAGAGAGAGGGAGAGAGGGTCGCCTGATAGGCTTCTTCTTCGAAGAAGGAGAGAGGCTAACGTGTTAATCTATAATTGAATTCGTCCGTATTCCAGGGCACTCTGTTGAAAGTTAGATGAGAATAACAGGAATAGAGTTTCAAGATGGAGAGAAAAAAAGTTAGATAGAATGTGTGTGTGTGTGTGTGTGTGTGTGTGAGAGAGAGAGAGAGAGAAGGAGTTAGGCGGGGGTTTCTTTCTGGATCCCCCTTTTCACTATGCGATAAGTAGGAGGTTGTTGTTATTTTGTGGTCGGGTTGATGGAAGGCTGGTCGGGGATTGGCTATGTGCAAAGCGGGTGAATGAAGGGTCAAGTGGAGTTAAGTTTTTAGGGCAGGTCGAATAGAGCAGGAAAAATCTTATTAAGCACCTGTGGCCCCCAAGAAATAGTTATTATTGTGTGTGTGTGGAGAGTAAGATATGAAAAAGAGGTAGAGCGTAAAGAAAAGAGAAGAGAGTGAGTGAGAATGCAAAAGAACACATAGCGAGAGATAGCGAGAGTCTGCAAAGAAACACATCAAAAGAAAAATAAAGGCCAACTAGTATGACAGATATACTACAGGTAGTTCAGATTTTGCTAATACACGAATGTATTAGCTGTTCGTTCGAATTCCAGTTGAATTCGTAGCATTCACTTACGCGCAAATACTATAGTCAGTCAGTTAAGTGCTATATGTGATACACGCTTGGGCGATCATGTCTCTTTCGAGACATGACTGACTGGGCAGAACGTTATCCCGCAGTAGGTTGCCATTGCTTTCTGCGGTAGACTGGTTGCCAACCAAGGCTATAGAACCCAATCTGTCCTGTTATTTAACCCATAACTGGAGGGAAGAGACTGATTAATACCTTTCCCAAGGGTATTTGCGCGTAAGTGAATGCAAGGAATTCAACTGAAATTCGAACTCGGCACCCCGATTTCTCGTTCCGAGCCGATATCCACTGCGCCACAACGCACATAAGGTATTAATCCTCTCCCTCCAGCTATGGGTTAAATAGCATGGCAGATTGGGTGCTATAGCCTTGGTTAGCAACGAGTCTACAGTAGAAAGTAATGACAACCTACTGCGAGAAAATCTTCTACCCAGTCAGTCATGTCTTTTTCGAGACATGATTCCTCAAGCGTGTGTCACGTATGGCACGTAACTGACTGATTAACTGCTAGGTGGGCACGAAGATCACACTGAATCATTCTTACAAGTGTCAGATTCACTTCGTTTTCAAAATTTACATTCAATATCCTGGGTTTTACGTGAGATCGAAAGTTGACAATAGACGTCAGAAACAAATACGTAGCTTTTTTAGTCAATATATATATTTTTATACTACTGTTTACTCAATACAAGGCTCAAGAGCCACTCAAAATAGAAGGGTTACCGAATGAGGATGTTGTAAGAGCGTCAAATGAGGAAGTAAGAAGTGCATATTATCAGGATATGTAAGATAGATAACGGTTGACTGTCGACTTGAAGAGGTTAAGAAGATAGTCTTGATCGGGGAAGCAAAGTCTCGGATGTCTCTTTTCTAAAGTAATAGTTTTGAGGAAGAAGCTGTCTGAGTAGAATTGCTTCCTTAACAATAGAATATGAAGAGAATGAGGATGATTCGACTCTGTGTACATGGCGTGGTGGGTTCAGACTATAGGGCTATAATTGGACTGGTGTTACTAAAGAATGTATCTAGTTTGAACATTTGCTATGGAAATAACGATAGAAAAACAATAGGCTTCTGATGAAAAGGGGCTACAGAGTTGAAAATAATTAGTCACCCATGAGGCCGCGTAAATGATTTCGAACTCTGATAAGGCTGAAAAGTGAAGATCAGGCAGCACCAACTTAAATATGGCAGCAAGCTGAGTAAAGTATTAAGACACAGGAAAATTTCACTAGAAACAAAGAAGAGAGAATTAGATTGCTATGTGATGTCAGTTCTTCAACACGGCAGTGAATGTTGGACAATCAATATCATCAAAGATGAAGGAAAAACTTGAAGCAGCTGAAATGTGGTTCTACAGAAGGATGCTACGGATATCGTGGACTGAGCATACAAGCAACGACGAAGTGTTAGAAAGAATGGCAACGAAAAGGAAATTAATATTGATCATCAGGAAAAGACAACTGAAGTTCATGGGACATGCAATGAGGAATGAGGGCTTGGAGAACCTGATACTAACAAGCCAGATAGAGGGAAAAAGTGACAGAGGAAATCAGTGGATAACATATTTGAAGGGCCTGTGCAGGTGGATGACAGAACGGGGGTTGCGAGATGTTACAGGAGAAAGCGTGCTAAGAGCAACCAGGGATAGGGAGACGTGGAAGGACATGATCACCTACGTCCTGAAATGACAAGTCACATAGAAGAAGAAGACTCTTGAGGGTGGACTAGTAGCAAAGTTCGCTAATTGTGAATAAATTTGGTGGTAAGTGAAGTAGAAAAAGGAATGAGAGAGAGAGAGAGAGAGAGAGAGAGAGAGAGAGAGAGAGAACTGATGGAAAGAAAAATTTCGGACAGTCTTTAATATTCGTGCCTGTAAAAAAGTGTGTAAAAAAAAAAAAAAAAAAAAACGGTTTTTACCCTGATATCGCAATTATTGCATACACTTTTGGCTCCCTCGGTAATGTTTATTGTTTTAAAAAAACGATGATTAGATTTTTAACGAAACCTAAACATATGAAAGCGGAATTATATATTTTATATCCTTTCCAAATTGACAATTATTTATTTATTAGATTGCTTATTTTTTCACGAATAATATTATATTTAAAAGATTATAAAAATATGTAAACCAACTATAATTTATTATTTACCATTTTGTGTAGTAATAAATATAAAAATAATTTTTTATGCATAAATTGATAAAAATGTCTTGTGAACAAAAAAATTTATATAAATACTTAACGATTAATTAGTTATAAATTAAAAAAAAAATTCGGTCATTTTTTCATCTAATCTCTCTATATAAATTAGCGAAAATAGGTTGAGAGCATCTCTTCTGTTTAAATATTTTAATAATTTTGTAAATTTTTCTAAATTTTGATACACGAAGATTTCTTAGAAAATAATAAATACCAAATCTTTATAAAAAGTAAATAATAGATATCGCATTGTACTTGGTTCACATATTTTTATAATCTTGTAAATAACCATTACCGAGGGAGTCAAAAGTGTAGACTGTATTAGCGGTGTCAAATGAATAACTTTCTTTTTGATGCACAGTTTTTTGTTTGGCACAAGGCCGAAAACTGAATAGCAAGAGAACTAATTAATTACACTGGTCTACAACGTGAAATCTTTGAAAACAAAAATAGCCAATTAAATTTTGTAGGCAAAATTGGTTTTATTAGTTAAACGCAGGACTCGTTGGAGATGTAAATCATCTGTTACTTTTTTCAACCGTATGATCCCTTTTTCTGAAAATCTGCTCCTAGTAGTAAAATAAAAAATGCAATAAAACTATGATATTAGATTAAGCTTTTAATCGCTTTCATAAATAATTTAGGTACCTCCAGTCATTTTTCTATACCTAAATTTAAATTGAAATTTTAATAATAAATAAATTATCTTCAAGTAATTTCGGTAAGCAAAATACCCTGGTGTATTTTAAACCGAAATTATATTGATCGGAATAAAAAAATTTCTAAATTTAAAAGAAATTTCCAAAATTTCCAAATTTCCGCCATTTTTCATCGATTGTAAACAGAAGCCAGTTCTAGGTTTTAAAAAATCTTACAGAAATAAAATACACCCCACTGACACATTATTTTCTTAAAATTACCAATTTAAACTTACTTTAGGTTGACTTGAAACAAGAATTACTTGCTTACTGCTTGAAAAATGTTTCAAAAAGCATTCCTCAATTACGGTAGCCTTGTTATCACAGCCGTCAACACCTTATCAGGAGGCAATAATGAATGATTTACAGCAGCCGGCCAAAAGTATGGAAGGCGAATTTGGTATAAATCTTATTCATACAAATCATTTTTTTTAATTTTTAGCTATGTTAAAATTAAAAATTTCACACAGTTTTCAGCAATTATCTAATACTTGAGGAAATTTTAGTTAGTTTAGCTTTGTAGGCTTAAGTTTGAAGATGTTTTGTGAAAAATAAAAATTAAAATAATATAAAACTTTCTTTTAAAAAAATGTACAATTTAATAACAGAATGAAAATAACGGCAGAGTTAATCAATAATTTAAGAAATGTTATGGTATTTATTAATTTTTATTTTTAATATCTATTTTTATATTATTTTTAGGTACCTCTACAAATTGTGAATTTCACTATTATTGTTTTTTTAACAAAATTAGAAAATTAGGAATTAAAATGTAAAAGTTGCTTTAAATGTTTAAGGAATGACTTACAAAACAGGCTGTGGAATTTTATAAACGTCTTGAAGAGACTTGATTCAGAATCAAAGTGCGGTTTCTGTCGTTTTCTATGTAAGGGGAATAATCCAAAACACTTGTAAACTTCTAAAATAAATACGACCCCTACAAAAACTTATGAACCCTTTGGAACATCGTACTTAAATGAACATATTTATTTACACACAAAATTTTTTTATTATTTTAAAAATATACGGTGAGAAAATTTTTTATTAATTTTTTTATTTTTTGATAGGCAGTATAATCATCAATTCTTAACTAATAAAAAAATCATACAGTTCTTTAAAAGATTTTAAAAATATTTTTAAAACTTTATGAATTATTATAATAAAAAAATGAAAACAATTCTTTTAAAATTTTATTAGTAATCGAAAAAATTTTTTTCTTCAGACTATAATGTCCTTAATTTTTATTATTTATTCCAGCAATTAAAAGCTTATCAAATTAAATTATATCAAAGTTTTATTCCATTTTTTATATTTCTCTTCGGAGCAGATCTTCGTATAGTGAATGATAATTTTAAATAAAAAAAAAGATGATTTATATTTCCCGATGAATTCTGCATTTCACTAATATAAAAGTAAATCGCAGAAAATTAAAATTTATTAGAATTTCGAATTTACGTGGAGGAGGTAGGTAACAGAGTTAAAAAAAATTTTCATCAATATTTTAAAAAATAATAATTTCAAAAATAATTTTATTCATTTGTGAATGAGTACTGAAAGTTTCATTAAAACCTATTAATTATTTGATTTTTGCGAGAATTTCCAAATTAATGTGTTTGTCACCGAAAAAGTGAGTTATGTAAAAAGTTACGTTATCGATTGTAAACAGTTGTAAGATTTTCTGTAACGCTAACTCAAATCAAAACAAAATTTTCTGTCAAAATTTTGAACATGTTAAAAGGGATTCAAAATTTTATAAAATAAATAAAAGTTACTTTGATCTTTCCTCTTAATAATATTATATACTTTTTGATAGAAAAAGTTCGTTTTATTAAGTTTTGAACCTTTTTAAATCATACTATGCTGGATTTTTTTGATGTAATGGAGGTACCTAAAAGAACATTATAATCTGAATATAGATTTTTTCTCGATAAATAATGACTTTTTATAAGAATCTCTTTCATTTTTTATTTTTTAATTATAATAATTTATAAAGTTTCAAAAATATTTTAAAAATTCTTCAAAGCCGTGATCACGTTAGGTTATTAAGTGAAGACTATATCTACAAATCGAAAATTGCAATGGTTCATACAAATCTTTACGCACTAAAATTTTAAAAATAATTTTTAATTTTTTTTTGTGTGTGTAGAAATGTTCTTTTTTTAATTATGGTATTTCCTACGTTTCAAGATTCAACAGCCGTTGCAAATCATCCCTTCAAAAGTTAAAGTAAGTTTTATTTTTTTGATTTTCAGTTTCCTAAGTTTTTAAATTAATTGGGAATATAGGTATCGTAACTAATTCGTGGTACCTAAGGTCTTAAAAAATGAATTAAAAAACATTGGAAAAGCTTTCATTTTAGCTTTAGTCGAGTTTTTCACAATAAAACTTTAGGGAGTTTTTCATCATGTATGGTCCTTTTTTATCTAATGTTTGGGAAGTACCTAGTATAAATGACCACTAAAAACTTCTGGTTTAATTTTTTGGGGGCAAACGAAGATGGGCAAAATTTAAAAAAACTAAAAGACAAAAGTTAAAGGATTAATGTCATAACCATCATAATAACAATTATTAATAACTAGTAGTTTAGCCTGGTTTCACTCGGGTAGTTTAAGGAATAATAAGAATAAAAAACATATAATGAATTTACATAGCAAATACTTACACAACGTCTACCCTCGTCACTTTTATAGAAATAGATAACAATGTCTCTATTGGATTGGGGTGGGAGGGAGAGGGAAACATATATAGATATAGATAATATAAAGTGGGGTGATCGATTCTGTATTATAATCAATACATAAACTCATCCCTGACTTTGTGGGGTAATAATATATATTTTTCTACCCCTAATTTTGGCTTTCTGAAAAATTTCAAGGTGTCGTTAGCATTCTAAAATTCTGATCTACATCTGAGCGCAACTCCTGTTGAGCTAGTCGAATCTATCAAACAAATAAATACTTACACAACGTCCACCCTCGTCACTTATATATATATATATATATAGATAAAGAATAAAATGAAAAATAAACTATTAAAACATTAATTAATAATAAATAAAATATAATATTTAATAAATTTTTGAGTTGCCTCTACCATGGTATTCCAATTCATTATTATCTCAGTTATTAAATAAATTTAAGAAAATGTTATATTACTTTAAATTTTATTTTTTTCAGAAAGCATCTTCAAGCGTAATCTAAACTTGAACTTTGTGTGTGTGTGTGTGTGTGTGTGTGTGTGTCCGTTACCTATAGACTCCGAAACGGATGAACCAATTTTCTTGAAAATTTACACAGTTGTACTATAAGCATCTGCGAGTGTTCTTAGCTAGATTTTGTGTCGAGGTACCCCCGATAAATATCGAAAATCGATAATCGAAAAAATCGGGTTATAGAAGGTGTGGTCCGATTTTAATCAAATTTGATACACTCATAGACACAGACATAAGAAAAGGTATTCAGAAGTTTCAAGGTTGCAGTTTTTACAATAGTGCAGAAAATCGATAATATATATATATATATATATATATATATATATATATATATATATATATATATAAAAGGCAAGATGTTTGTGTGTGTGTCTGTTTATCTGCCTGTATGTCTGTATTTTTTTCAGCCCTTTTATTTTAGTTTTTGCTTCGAGTTTGACCCTAAGTAGGTATAATTGTAGTTCTTAGTCTCAGCCATGATACCATTTACTCAGAGGACTTATTTAGCCTTCAAAATTCAGTTTACGACGGAAAAAACTTATTTGATATCGATACCAGGAAATCAAAGTTTGACTTGCATCCATTCATTTTTCTTTCAGTCTAGGGTTTCGCTTTAACTGGAAACAACTATTGCTTTTTAGTCTTTCGTGCCAACGTCCAAAGAGTCTGAGCTCCAGGACCATGGATTAGTTTTAAAACTTTCATTACATCCGAGGAACGACGGGCTATACTGCTAGTGAGGCTAGAAAGCTAAAGTAACTAAAATTCAATAAAATATTAAATAATTACTGAAAATATTATACTAATTAAAAAAAGTTACTAGCTAGTTTAAAACCAAAACAAAAATGTTCATTTAGGTTTCATAAATATATTTCAATTCTGGTCAACCATACTTAGCTTGTCAACACATCTAGTTGTCAGTAATCAATCAACGCGTCAGAAAAACAAGACTTCCGTGATTAAGAAATGCTTGTATACTAGATTTCATGCTTTAAAATTAATTAAAACTCGTTTCAAATCAGATTAATTTAACTTTAAATTTGTTAATGTTTTTGAAATAACGTGTAACAGGCGTATATTGTATTTTTGAAAAAGTTTTAAAACCGAGAATTTAATTTCTTTACAAACCTGTCAATATGTCAAATATGGCCGTTTTCATTGTTTTAACTGAAAATGATAAAAAAGTTGAGATTCTAATCCATATGGTTTCTATTTGAAATGCACCAGAGTATTTTGCTTACTGGAAATAGTAAATTTAATGTTTGGCTTTCAATTAAGCTAGAATGAAAGCTTAAAAAAACTTTTTCATTTTTAAAAATTCATTTTAAAACTTAGGTATCGAAAAATTAGTGGAGGTACATAAAAACTATAAATCGATAGATTTATAGTTTAAAATCTGTTTTCGCTGTTACTTTAAAAGTTATAAATTATTTTAATTATTTTTTTTTAGATATTACTTTAACAGATGAAAAATTACTTTTAAAATGTGCTAAAAATCAAGCAGGTATAGAAGCTTAAATATCTGGGATATGTTTTAACTTAGGATCAGAAGCTGGTTGAAATAACAAAATATGCCTTTTAAAAGTTTAAGCAAAATACTGAGAAATAGAAAAAAATTGTTAGAGATAAAGAAAACAGTGTTGAACTTCTTTGTAATATCCCTCGTCTGATATGGCAGTTACTGCAGAAAGCAATGTCCACCTACTGCGGGATAATTTTCTGCCCAGTCAGTTATATCTCTTTCAAGACATGATCGCCCAAAGCGTGTATCACGTATGGCACTTAACTGACTGATATGGCAGTTAATGCCAGGCAATTTCTTCACAGATGAAAACTTTAGGTAATATAAATGTTTTTATTTTTATTGTTATTTAGTCATTTCACCTAAGTAAGGCGCGACCGCCACTAGTGCGCAGGGGGTTATAGTGAGAGAAAAAAATTGAGTTCAGTGGATATTGAAGAAAGGACAAAAGATGAATGGGATTCAAGAAGATATAATACATCATACGTATAATACGTTGCATTTTAAATTTTTGCGATTGCAGTTGTCAGGGAAGCAAATAAACGGAATGTTTCACAGGCGGAAAGTACAAGAAAAAAACTGTTCGAGTAGAAGTGGAGGCTGTATTTAACTATTCTAACGGTAAAAAGGTGGGACCTAGATGCCAATCTAGTAGCACAATTAAATTCACGTGAACGGAGCACCAGGAAAAAAAAGTTCATCAGAGCAGTTGCCATGAAAATATTTGTAGAAAAGACAGAGAGAAGCCACATCACGTCAGTGAGGAAGTGACTGAAGTCGAAATGCTAAGTTCTTTGGATTTTGTAACGTGGTTCTACAGAAAGAAGCGGATAATAATACCATGGACGGAGCGTGTAAACAACTTACATATTTCGAATCAGAAAAAGACAGTTTGAATTTCTAGGACACATAATGTGGAAAAGAAAAATGTGAAATAATGTATCTCTTGCAGGGCATATCAAAGGTAACAGGATAGAGGAATGCTGCGGATTGCCTACCTAACGAATGGATGGCAAGAGGGAGGCATGTTAAAAAGGTAACCTTTGCTAAGAACTAGAAGAGATAGGAAGCTGAGGAGAGCCGTGATTACCAATGTCCTGGAGGGACACGGCACATAGAAAAAGAATAAATGGGATATTAAGTAAGGTATGGTATTGTCTTAACTTAACTAAAATATCTCCCTAAAACACTTTAATTCCGTCACTTCATGGCGTAAACAATTCTGATTTTCCACAGATATTTCCTAATTTCACGCCTGGTCTAGTGCTCCTGGTATGTATTTAGAAATTCGTGATAAAATCCAAAGAAGAGTCTACAATGTCATCGGTCCTGACCAGGAATCTCGGCTTCAATTACTTTCCCACTGCCGTAATGTAGCTTCCCTGTGCCTTTTCTATAAATAGTTTCATGATAATTGTTCTGACGAATTTTCCTCTTTGGTACCGAGACTTTATGAATTTAAGCGCAGTACTAGATTGGCGGTTAGGTATCATCATTTAACAGTTTAAACGTTTAGCTGTAACCGTAAGATCTATGCCAATAACTTCTTCTATCAGACTTCCTGCTTGTGGAAATCTCTTTCGGTTTCTTGCTTCCAAATCAACTTTGGCCTTCAAAATTGTAAATCCTGTATCATTCGTTATCTTCTGTTTTCTTAATTCTTGCTCTTTTATTGTTTTCGCTTCTTAATAGTTTTTGTTTCTTATATTCTCTAACATCCAGTAATTCCTTGTGGATTTATTGCTTTTCTTGGGGGAATTGATTACAAAAATAGCTATTGATTCTAAGAGAACTAAAAGAACTATTTATTATTGACACAATCTCAATAACACAAGATACGCAGATGGCAGTATGTTAACGACAAAAAGAGAACTATATGAACTCCTAAACAAAGTAGTAAAAAAGAAAAGTAAGAAGGAAGAAGTAAATATCAATTGTAAGAAGACAGAATGTATGGTTTTTTAGTAAAAGCGACAACCCAGGATAGTAGCTACGAAGTGCTGATGTCAGAAAGTGGAATCTACAGAAATTTAATTATCTGGGAATTGTTATAACAGTCGAGGGAAAATGTGGCAAAGGGAAACGAAAGCACATTGGAATAGTAAAAAATACTATAAAAACGTTTATTAGTTATACTCATGATATAACTGACTAAATATCTATAAACCTAGAGCCAATAATCTAATTTGAAGGTCGTTTTCGAATTTAGCATGCTAAAATACATAATTTACACATTTCATTTCTGAGGTAGGCGACTTCTAAAATCTACAGGCCAGTTTTATAAACATATAATTTTGCTGAAAATTACTGACCGAAAGACATTTTCAAGTGAGGTATCTTCACTAAATCGCACGTTCGAAATTTTGGTAAGAAGCTTGTTTTGATTTTAGTTAACGGGTAGCTAAATCGTTACGAGAGTTTACAGTGGAAAATTTAATATTATGTAACTCAGTTTTTCTGGTGAAAAACACTTTAATTTGGAAATTCTTGCAAAAATTAAATAATTGTCGATTTTTAATGAAACTTTCAGGACTTATTAAAAAGTAAATGAAATTATTTTTGTAATTATTAATTTAAAAAAATCTTGGTAAAAATATATTTTTTTACATCTACTACTCCCCTCTACGTAAATTCATGAAATTTCAAGAAATCAAATTTTGTAGGCAAATTAGTTTTATTAGTCAAGCGTAGGACTGATTGGTGAATTTAAATCACCTATTATTTTTTTCAACCATTTGGCTCCTTTTGCTGAAAATCTGCCCCCAATAGTAAAATGAAATAAAACTATGACATTATTTAATTAGATAAGCTTTTGTTGCTTTAATAAATAATATACATTAAAGACGTTATAGTCTGAAGAAAAAAAGAATTTCGATTAATAATTAAATTTTAAAAGAATTGTTTTTAGTTTTTTAACTATGATATTTTATAAAGTTTCAAAAGTATTTTTTAAATATTGCAAAGTTTTGTAGGCGTTAAGTTATTAAGTTATTATGGGAAGACTACATTTACTCATGGAAAATTGAAAAGTTTAATACAAGTCATCGAGCCATCGTATTGTTTAAATAATTTTTAAATTTTTTTGTGTATTTGAAGTATTTTTTGTATTGTAATTTTTATGTGTACATTAACAGATAATGTGTTTCAGGGTTTCTACGCCTTACAGGAAAAAATTGCACAATTTTATTATACATTTATCTTATTTCGCTTTTGTTTTGCTGTTATCCCATGTCAAATACAGGGAAAGATCAGAAATATCAACGCTGTGTTTAAGAAATAATTTTATTCTAAATTTCATGCTATAAGTAAGTAATACTTATGTAAATCAAATTCATTTAACATTAAAAATTTGCTAATTTTCAAAAACATTTATCATATATGTGTATTTTATTTTTGCAAGATTTTTAAAACCGAGAATTATCTTTAGTTTACAAATCTTTCGATAACTCAAAAATAGCCGAAAAATCTCAAAATTTCAAAAAATTTCAAAATGTTAGATTTTAATCAATATAATTACACAAACAGTAATACACCCGAGTATTTTGCTTACTGAAAATAGTAAATTTATTCATTTGGTTTTCAATTAAAACTAAAATAAAAGTTAAAAAAAACCTATTTTATTTTTGAAAGTTAAATTTAATAGTTAGTTATCGAAAATGAGTGGAGGTACCTATTTCAAATAATATTGTTGCATTTAAATTCAGCAATATTATTTGAAATAGGTACCTCCATTCAATTAAATAGGTACCTCCACCCAATTAAAAACACAAAAACTAGATTAAATATTAAAAAAATACATTTTAACAAGTAACCGCGGAGATTTTTATACTCTAAATCAACAGTTACTTTATTGTTACATTACTAGTTAATAATTTGTTTAATTATGTTTGGAATATTAATTTTAACAGAATTAAAATAATTTTTAAAATATGCTGACAATGTGAAGAAATAAATATTAAATAGCCTAGGTTTGTTTATACACTTAATTTTAGAAGAAGTTTAAGAAAGCGAGACAGTTTATTAAAAGGAATTCCATTTGTGTGTAAAATTTCATATTCTTAGTAAACTAAAAATTGGTTAAAAAAAGAAACGCCAAAATGACTGTCATGTTTGGCTGTTAGGGATTCAGTTTTTTCAAATACCCTCGTATTTTAGTCTAATGAAAAGGGTGGCTTTTGCTCTTCTAAAGTTAAAGATGAGGTCTGTTTGAGCTCGTTTAATCTACGCTTGATAGTATATAAGAACATGTGTCAGCAAACAACGAGATGAAGGAAACAGGTGGGATGCGTCGGAAGTCGGTTGACGGAAGAAAGATGGGAGAAGGTTTTCGACGCCAGATACGAAACAGGTCGATAGAAGGGATTTGGACATGCGGCGCAGGCCGGCCAGCGGGAGGGTGACAAGAGAAGAACTTGGACGTCTGGCTGCAGAAGGGTTTTAGGCTTTCCATTGAAAAAGTCGCCAGCTGAGATTAGAGCAGAAAGGTTTCGGCATTCTTAAAAATTACACCAACGAAAAAGAACAAAGAGGACCTTTAGGCCGATCACAAAAAGAAACTTTAAAAAGAAAGAAAATTCAAATAGAGCGTTAAAAACCTTAGTGTAATCAAGTAGAAAGGAAACCTAACGACATATAATATTGTTAAGTTTCCCACAGACGTTAGTAAGAAAAACGCGTTGGTTTTTTTCGTTTATTTATTGAGTGAGTTGTATTTCCGTCTCAAAGTTTTTTTTTCAAGATTTGAAAAAATGTATTGTAAACCTTTTTTTTTTAGAGCCAATTATATCTTTGATTTTGTTATGCTATCTTGCTTTATTCATAATAAACTTGCCTCGGCAACGAGGTTTGCTTACAGACTAAGTAATCTGTTTGGAGCAAGCACTCTTGTTTACCTCTCTGCGTCCGAGCAGAGAGGCACCCAAGCGGGGCTTTGCCGAAGGGTACAGTCTCGCTTGGTTTTATAAAACAAGAGCCTGACACAGCCTTAAGCTGAGTCTACGGGATATTTTGGACGAGCCTAAGGGCTCGAAATTCCACATAAACCGACCTTGTGTCACACCTGCCTTAGTAGGAAGGCGGTAAATACCTAGCCTTGTTCATAATAATGTGTATGAAAGGAAATTTTTGTGCATAGCTTTTTGTAAAATATGTATTTTATTATATGTTTTATATCTGAATAATAAATGTCTGTACCTTTCAAATTTCACGTAGTAGTTTCGAATCTTGTTTGTTCTTGTATGCATCTATTTTTAATATTCCGGGTAAGAGATTTTACGTTCTCTCTTTTCCCTTTCTCTCTTAGCAAAAATCTTTTAATACCTTTCAAAGCTAAACATAGTATTAGGAAACACTATTAGGAACAAGGTAAAGAGTGATGAACTGCTATGTAACATCAATCCTCTTTTCTCTTTGATGAGTTCAGTCCTTAGGCCGTGCAGTGTGCACTCAGTGGAAACGGGTGAGCAATAACTGAACAATACTAAAAATAGGAACTAGACGACACATCCCCAGACATAGGCACTGAAACGAGAACTGTCTACCTCCATAGATTAAATAAGGAGTTCAGTTCAAAATTCCCTGGAGGTTACTCGATTCGATGTAAACCTGATGAAGGCCGGAAGGAACAACGCTTGAAACGTTGTGTAAACAACAACAAAGATGAGGACAATGGATCGAATATAAAGAGTGTAAATAATCAAACCCCTTATATGGCAGTAAATGCAGGACGATATCTTCGCAGATGAAGAGTAAACTTGAGGCAACAGAGATGTGGTTCTACAGAATAATGCTGAGAATACCATAGACAGAGCTTGTGAGTAATGAGGAAGTTTTAAAGGAAATGGACATCTGTACTGAGAATCAGAAAACGAGAAAGTTGAAATTTCTAGGACGCATAATGAGAAATGATGGCTTTGAGAATTTGACACTCACAGGACATATTGAAGTCAAGAGGGGCATAGGGAAACCGAGAGTAACCTTACTAACGATCTTGTGTAAATGGATGACATAACAAGAACGAGGAGGGATAGTAACGGAACACATTCTGAAGGGGCACGGTGCATTAAAGAAAATACAATGAGATAACAAGTATCTCTAAACAAAGTTTGAATCAATTTCTAGGTTTGCTGCTCGGAAAAGTGGTACACTGTGTCGCGCCAGACAATTTTTCTCGTCAGAATCCATCTTGCATATTTATAAATCTACGATTCGTCACTGCCTTGAATATTGCTGTCATATTTGGTCTGGTGCTCTCACTAAATATAATCGAGGTTCTTGACAAAATTCAATGAAGGTGGGTTGAAAAAAGTCGTTAATTCGTCAATAGGAAAATGTTGTTCGCCTCTCTGACATCGCAAGTCCGCATACAGAAAGAAAAAGTGTTCAACCTATCAGTTGATGACTGTGCCTGAGGTCTCGTCATGGGTGAAAGCTGGCATTGATGCCTTCATACCCACCAGAAAGTATTGCTTAAAACCTCATTCCTCTCCGTGGTTCTCTCCGGCCTGCTCAGCCGCCATTGCCCACAGGAACCATTACTTCCGTCTATTCCGAAGACAGTCAACTGATCACAATAGGCGCCTGTTCATATCTGCTCGCATTGAGTGCAAGAGAACCCTAACTGACGCCAAACAGTTGTTTGCTGCGAGAATGCGACAGCACATAGCTGACCACAAGTTAGGCTCCAAGGACTATTGGAGGATTTATAAACGAGTGCTCAACAATAGGAAATCCTCAATACCTCCTTTAATCCATGGATTTGAGGTTCTGACGTCATCTGCGGACAAAGCTGGGTGTTTTGCCAACAGATTCTCATCTAACTCCACATTCGACTCGTCCGGAGTACACCCACCCGACTTCCCTATTAGAACTTAGGCCAAACTGCACGACGTATATATTACCCCGACAGTAGTATCCAGAGTAATCTCAAAACTCGACCCCCATAAGGCGTGTGGAGACGATGGAATCCCGGTGATAGTCCTTAAGAGGTGTGCTCCTGAACTTTCCCCTGTCCTCTCTAAGCTATTTAACTACTGCCTTTCTGCTTCCTGCTTTCCTGCATGCTGGAAGTTCTCTTCAGTCGTTCCTGTATTTAAGAATTGTGGTGAACCCTCGGACCCATCCAACTACCGCCCTATCAGTCTTCTACCGATATTCGGGAAAGTATTCAATGCTGAAATAGTTCATCATCTCACCGCCCACAAACTGTTCTCCGACAGGCAATATGGATTCCGCTTTGCCAGGTCCACGGCCGACCTGCTAACAACCGTAACGGAGTACATGCTGCAGGCCCTTGATGAGTCTGACGAGGCTCGCGCGGTTGCTCTGGACATCTCCAAGGCTTTCGACAGGGTTTGGCACTCTGGCCTCCTATGTAAACTACGCGGTTATGGTATCACCGGTCACCTGCTTGACCTAATCCAATCTTTCTTAAATAATCGCAAAATGAAGGTCGTTCTGAATGGGCGTGCCTCTTCGACCTACAGCACGAATGCTGGTGTCCCACAGGGCTCTATCCTGGGCCCGACACTCTTCCTTATTTTCATCAACGGCCTCCCAGATGAGATCAAGTCCCAAGTAGGCATCTACGCAGATGACACTACAATATACTCCCGCACCAGTAAGAAGCCTGTCATAATCTCGCTGCTGACCTTGAACGGGATCTACACTCTGTGGTGAGCTGGGGCAAGAAGTGGCTTGTCAACTTCAATTCATCTAAGACCAAGCTGTTGTCTGTCAACCATTACAGGCAACCTCTCCTGCCTCCCATAAGCATGGACCAAGCGATTATCCCGGAGAGTAATACACCACGCCTCCTCGGACTTACCCTGTCCTCAGACCTCAACTGGAACCACTATATTGAATCCGTAGCAAAATCTAATGCTAAGAAGGTTGGGTCACTATGTCGATCCAGGATGTTTTTTCCACCTGAATCCATCCTGCATATATACAAGTCAACCATCCGTCCGTACATGGAGTACTGCTGCCATTTATGGTCAGGTGCCCCTGCCGTTCTCCTCAGTGTTCTTGACAGGCTCCAAAGGAGGGTCAGTAATGTGATAGGTACTGATCTGGCGGCTCGACTGCAGCCACTTCCCCATCGTCGAAATGTGGCCTCCCTTTGTCTGTTCTATAAATACTTTCATGGCTTCTGCTCAGACGAACTTAAGTCACTGATGCCTTCTCAATAGGCGTTTACTCGTGCAACCAGACTAGCAACTGGGTCCCACCCATTCACAGTTAGGTTAGCCAAATGCAGACGACAATTCTACTCCTGCAGCTTCTTCTCTCGCACTTCCCGCCTGTGGAACTCGCTCCCGTATTCTTGCTTTCCTGACAGCTACAACCTCCAGAAAATTAAATGCAAAGTCAATACTCATCTACTAACCACTGGACTTTAGCTCTCTCCCCACCCCTGTATAACCTTCCCTTTCTCTCCACCTATGTATCTGTCATCGCACCTGCTTTCTCAGCTTTCTATTGTTCCTTTCTAACTAGTTTGTACTCCTCACTCTTTTCTAATTAATCTTTTTACATTTATGTAGTCCCCTGCACATCAGTGGCGTTTCCGCCTTACTCGGGGTGAAATGATTAAAAAAAAAAAGAATGAACAACAGAAAAAAAACAACAATAAATAACAATTTGGAAGTCGGTTGGTTTGTTCTGTGAGCCACACATAGTCACTTGACTTTGTGTCAGCCGATTATATTAGTTTTTTTCTGATCGCTACAAAACGCTTTGAGAAAAACGCTTTGCTCTAATGAAAACCAGATTCGTCGAAAATTTTCTCACATTACCATTTACGAAACTGTGCTCAAAAGATATCAAAGTGCTTCCTGATAAGTAGTAACAAAGGAACTAATTAAAAAAAAGGTGTCGCCGGTTCAAGGGAGATAACTCTAAAGCATGTCATAGTCTAAGTGAAGTAACTCTTAAATATCGTGTCAACTGTTCAAATTAGATAATACGACATTACCAGTGCAAGGGTTATAGCTTTTGAAATATGGTAACAGTAATACTAGGGAAATGGCTCTGTATACCGTATCGTCAGTACAATGCCAATGATTCTAGCATATCATGTCATCAGTGCAAAGGTTGAGATAACATTAGTACATAAAATAATTAGAAACATTATAGATGGAGCTGTAGAGTCCACACTTTCAAATATAGTTTTTCTCGGTCTTGTGGGCGTCGATTTATTATCCACCCGCAACCCCTTTCCCACAGACGAGGCGTTGTAAGTCTATCGCTATTCCATCGTTATTTCTATAGCCACGCCATGCTACATTGTCGGTGGAAAATCATCCTTATTTTCTCCGTGTTCCGAATGTAAGAATTTCTACTCTGACAGTCTTTTCTCAAGAAGTGTTACCTTGTGGAACCGACACATATGGCAGTACTTCTCTGAACACTTTGACGTTGTCCTCTCAACAGCCAATCGGTATCTATCCTCCTTATTCTTATATTTCTCACTTCCCACCACGACCTCTTCCATTCGTATTACATATGCCACTCATCATTACCATTTCAACCGTAACCCTTTACCTTGAGTGGTTCTTAAGCCTTGTTTTGATTGATATTTATTAAGAAAAATGATACTCTGAGCTTTGATTGATTCGTTTTTCACGCATTATTAACCCTTTGTAGGCTATTTAAAGCCAGAAAATATTTTTAGATAGTAAGGACATTTTTGATATAATAACGGTCTTGTGATACAAGTTTTACTAATCAATCAATGGCTAGGTAGAGAAGTGGTGGATTCATATATGTCCCAAAATGTTTGCGCATAATATCATCGTTGTCCTGCGGCCTTGGCCGAGACAGAACTCACTACACCCCTCCAGTATTCCTTGTGCATTTGGAACCCTGGCGCAGTTTATAGCGACATTCATAATCTTGTCAAATAGCTGAATACTTGATGCTTCGCCAGGGCTACCAAGAGCATTTTTATTGTGACACCAACACTGGATGAGTTGCTTCCAGGCTCCACCCCGTTATTTAACCCATAACTGGAGAGAAGTGACGGATTAATACCTTTCCCAAGGGTACCAGTGATTAAGTGAATGCAGAGTACTCAACTGGAATTCGAACTCGGCTCACCGATTTCTCTTTCCAAGCCGATATCCACTGCACCACAACGCACATCCGTCACTTAGTAATATAACCGCATAATATAACGAATCCAACTGGAAATGGAACTCGACTCTCCGATTAACAATTCCGAGCCTTATCCATTACATCAACTACACATCCAAGGTTAGAGCACATGGCACTCCCAAACTGTTGCCCATCTAGGTACTGACCGGAGTCGATGTTGCTTAACTTCGCTGATTGTACGGGAACCGGTATTTCAATGTAATATAGAAAGGGTTTAAACGTAAAAAAAAAAAAAAAAAAAAAAAAAAAAATCACATCAAGTAATAATATTATTAAAAACAAGAGACATTCTACTGATCGACCCTTTCCCAATTACGAATAATTCTTCTTAGACAAGGGAGAAATTCCGTCAGAAATTGCCAGAAATCCAGTTCGGAAGAAAAGTACAGGGAATCTACCCGTAATTTGGAAAACTTGGCCAGTAAAAATAATCGACACAAAATGTCTGTTGTTTTTAATAATATCTACCGTAGAGAAGCGGATGTGTGTTGTGTTGCAGTGGATATCAGTTCGGAAAAAGAAAACGGAGAGCCGAGTTCGAATTCAAGTTGAATGCAACGCATTCACTTACATTAAGTTGGGAAAGGTATTAATTCTTCGCTTCTCCCTTCAGCTATGGGTTGAATAGCAAGAATGATTGCCTTGGTTGGCAATCAGTCTATCGCAGAAAGTGATGGCGTAAAAATCTTCTGACAAGTCAGTCATGTTTCTTTCTTATGGCACTTAACTGACTGACTTTAAAGAATATTTTCTGTCTAATTGCACAAAATCATTTTAAGAAGAAGAATAAAAAGTCGTAATCCAAATTTGAAGTTTTTTTTTTTGTAGAGAAATAGTTTGCAGGTATGCGCTCGATTTTTATTGGATTCTCGAAACTCGTGCGAAATTAAGATTATTTTAATAATGCTTTATCATCAATATTTGGAACTGCGATGAAGATTTATAAATACCCTGAATGAAAAAATAATAGATAATAGTGAAAAGAAAGACCGTGAAAGGTTTGAAGCGAAATAAAAAAATGATAATTAATAATGTTAAGGTTGGAGAGCGAAGGTGTGTTGATTTTGTTTAAAGGCATCCAACATCTATAGGTTATTCAACGCCAAAATCTAAATATTTCGTACGTAATTTTATGCTTTCAACTACAGATATTTTGTAGATAATTTTATGCAATCAGGAAAAAGGTATGTTTTTTAGATATATATTTTGTAGATGATAAACTATATTGTTGATAATCTAAACTTATTTATAAATGAAACTTTGTGTGTGTGTGTGTGTGTGTGTGTGTGTGTGTGTGTATGTGTCTGTGTGTGTGTGTCCGTTACTTATAGACTCAGAAACGGCTGAACCGATTTTCTTGAAGATTTACACAGTTATACTATAAGCGTCTGCGAGTGTTCTTAGCTAGGTTTTGTGTCGAGGTACCCCCGATAAATATCGAAAATCGATAATCGAAAAAATCGGGTTATAGAATTTGATACTCATAGACAAAGATATAAGAAACGATATTCAGAAGTTTCAAGGTTGCAGTTCTTACAATAGTGCAGAAAATCCATAATATATATATATAAAAGGCAAGATGTTTGTGTGTGTGTCTGTTTATCTGCCTGTATGTCTGTATTTATTTAGCCCTTTTATTTTATTTTTTACTTCGGATTTGGCTCTAAGTAGGTATAATTGTAGTTCTTAGTCTCAGCCATGATACCATTTACTCAGAGGACTTATGTAGCCTTCAATATTCAGTTTACGACGAAAAAAACTTATTTGATATCGATACCAGGAAATCAAAATTTAACTTACATCCATTCATTTTTCTTTCAGTCTACTGTTTCGCTTTAACTGGAAACAACTATTGCTTTTTAGTTTTTCGTGCCAACGTCCAAAGAGACTAAGCTCCAGGACCATGGATTAGTTTTAAAGCTTTCATTACACCCGAGCAACGCCGGGCATCATTGCTAGTGTTACTATAAAAAATATATATTTTATATTTTTTTAAGTGTTACATTGATTGTCATTAAGCTATAAAATGTATTGTTGCTCATTTTATTATAAATGTACTGTTGATTTTTGTTTTCACAGTTTGCCATAAGCTGGGACCCAAACACATGCTACCACCTCGGGTCAGAGTAGGCCTGGGAACAAAATCAATTAAGATATGGTTCCACAGTCCTCAAAACCTCCAATCTCCGGATTAAAAGCCTTGCTGCCGGATTTAGATTATCGTCATGCCCAGGACGGGGAGAGTAACGAATAAATGAAAAGTAAATGGAAGCGGAAGAAAAACGACGAAAGAAAGATATTTTTTTATGTGCCATGTCCTTTCAGGACCTAGGCGATCATGGTTTTCCACATCTCCCTATCACCGGTAATTCTTAGCACGTTTTCTCCTGTTGCACCATGTAACCCTCGTTCCGTCATCCACCCGATCAGGTCCTTCAAATATGTTATTCGCTGCTTTCCTCTGTCTCTTTTTCGCTCTATCTGGCCTGTTACTAACAGGTTCTCTAAGGCCTTTTTCCTCATTGCATGTCCCAGGAACTTTAGTTGTTTCTTCCAGATGCTCAGTATTAATTTCCTTTTCGTTTCCATCCTTTCCAAAACCTCGTCATGCTCGGTTCATGACATCCGCAGCATCCTTCTGTAAAACCACATTTCAGCTGCTTCAAGTTTTTCCTTCATCTTCGAAGATATTGTCCACCATTCACTGTCATATTGAAGAACCGACATCACATAGCAATCCAGTACTCTCTTCTTCGTTTCTCGTGAAATTGTCCTGTTTCTTAATACTTTACTCAACTTCTGGAATGCTTCCTTCGCCAGGTCAATTCGCCTTCGGATCTCAGTGTCGCACATTCCGTCTTCTGTTAGAACACTTCCTAGGCGTTTAAATGTTTGTACCTGCTTGATTTTAGAGTCCCTCAACTGTAATTGGCATTTTGGGCTGCCCTTTTTGCTAATGACCATGCATTCGGTTTTCTTGAAGTTTATTTGTAGTCCTTTCTTGTCACTCTCTTCAGCTACTTTCTGTAGGAGGTCTTGTAGTTTTCTTTCTGTGTCTGCTATCAGCACTGTATCATCTGCGTACCTTATATTGTTTCAATTGTGTCCTCCGATGACGAATCCTGGCATAACGTCTATGGTTCTCAGAATAGTCTCGCTGTATAAGTTGAATAGATCCGGTGAAAAGACGCATCCTTGTCTTACGCCCCTTTCAATCTTAGTAAAATTGCTGAATTCGTTGCCTGTCCGTATGCAGGTAGTTTGCTGCCAGTAGAGATTCTTGATTACTTTTAGGTTTTTCCCAACTATTTCGAGGCTGCCAAGCATCTCCATCAATTCTTTGTGGCGTATTTTGTCAAACGCCTTTACATAATCAATAAAACATAAGTACAAGTCCTTCTTCATTTGTATTGTCCTTTCAGAGAGCATCCTAATCATAAATATAGCGTTCCTTGTTCCAGTGTCGTTGACGAAACCGCACTGTTCTCGTCCTATCTCTGGCCTGATTCCGCTTCTCGCTCTATTCATCAGGATTTTGAAGATCAGTTTTGTTACATGACTCATTAAACTGATGGTTCTGTGGAATTCGTACTCGTTTGCTTCTGGCTTCTTAGACATCGCTATGAAGATCGACTTGCTGAGGTCATCTTGTATTACACCACTATTATAAATTTAATTTATTATTTCTGTAATTTTCTCTATGCCAAATTCTTCCAGGGCTATCAGCACCTCTATGACTATGCCATCTGGTTCCGCTGCTTTGTTTCTGTTCAGTTTGGCTATTGAAGATTCCACTTCAGACTTTAATATTTCTGGTCCGACCACATCTTTGGGTATTATCGGTTACTCTCTGTCGTGGAAAAGATCTTTTATATATTGTTGCCATCGTTGCAGTATTTCCTCTTTCTCCAATATGATTGTCCCATCCTTGGATTTTATACATCCTGTTGAAGAGCAGGTTTTTTTTCCTGTCAGTTCTTTTATTTCTTTATGCATGTCTACTTTATTATGCCTGCTCAATCTCTCTACTTCTGCACATTTGTCATTGAGCCATTCCTCTTTAGCCTGCCTGCATTTTCTCCTTATTTCCTTGTGTAGTTCTCTGTACTCCATTCCATGCCTTGGTATCATTTTTCGCCTCCTTTGCATCATGTCGAGAATCTCTTCAGTCATCCACTCGTTTTTTCTTCTGCGCCTGATTTCCTTGGGGGCAATGTTGTTTACTGATGTCACTATCGCTTCCCATTTCGATTGAAAGTGAGTCCCATTTCGATTGTCCTTTTCCAACTTTTTCTTCAAATTGGATTTTCACGATGTTAGTGTATTCTTTCTGGAGGTTGAGGTTCTTCACAATCGTGTTGTATTTCAGTTTTGGTGCCTCACTAGGCTTCTTCAATTTTCGGAGTTTCACCTTTAGTTTGCAGATGACTGGGACGTGGTCGCTTCCACAGTCGGCGCCTGGATAGGCTTTGCTTTGAACCATTGCGTTTCTGAATCTCCTGTTTATGGTTATGTAGTCTATCTGGTTTTCCGTGTCGCCTCCTGGGCTTCTCCATGTCCATATACGTCGTGGGTGTTCTTGAAACCAGGTGTTAGTTATTATTACCTGGTCATTTGCTGTGCACCATTGAACCCATTTTTCTCTTCGTTCGTTGCGGGTTTCTAATCCAAAGTTGCCAGTTGTCATACCTTCCCTCTCCTTTCGTACTTCAAATCTCCCATGATGATTCTGATTTCTTGGCTTTTACATTGAGCCTTGACATTGTCTAGAGTGGAGTAAAAAGACCCTATTTCTTCCTCAGTGCTTTGCGTTGTTGCTGTATAGACAACTACAATTGCTATGTTGAACGGTCTCCCTTTCATTTTGACCAGGAGAACTCTTTCAGAGAACTGGCAATATCCTAGAACGCATTTCTTCATTTCTTTGCCCAGTATTAAACCGACTCCTTTTTCGTTATTTTTCCTCCTGCGTATATTATCCTATGATTGTCGCTGCTGAAGTCTCCATTGTTTGTCCATCTGATTTCACATATCCCCAGAATATTGATCATCTCCTGCTTGACATTCTCTAGTTGTCCACAGTTGTTGAGCGTCCTGACGTTCCATGTCTCCAAGGTAATCCTTTTTTTTGTTGCGCACAGTCGCAAGGTAACGGTCCAGAGACACTTGTTACTTCTGTCTTTCCTTCCCGGGTGAGGGACACATTTTGGGAAAAAGTGTCCTCTTTACGCCTAACAGTCGCCGGATGACGGTCAAGTGACACCTGTAGCCGAGGAGTTGCTTCCTTTGAAAGCAACCTCCTTCATGCCGTTAAGTTTCATATTTTTGTATTGATAGACGTAGGATAGGTAGATAGTGGAGTGGTATCCTGTTGCCTTCTCCATGGTGATTTATTGAGACACCACCTCTAGTTAGCTGGCCGTTGACTCATTTAGAGTTCCTACGCCCTTTGTAGGTTTAATTTTTTGATCCTACCGGGTTGCTAATATCCCGTAACAAAAAAAAAAAAAAAAAGAAAAAAGTGGGGAAAAGAAAAAATATAAATATTAAGTATATACTTAGTATAAGTCTAAATAACTAGTCATGTAAAGGAAAATATGTCTATTCCCCAGATTAGCATTTCGTTTCCAGTAGACGGAAAGTTGGTAATAGAACGCTAGCTATTTGCATTTAAATAAATAAACAAAAATACATTTTTACATAAAAATTAAACATTCATCTATAGAAATAGAAAGTAATCCTAAGACCAAGCTCTTGTCTGTCAACCATTACAGGCAACCTCTTCTGCCTCCCATAAGCATGGACCAGATGATTCTCCCGGAGAGTAATACACTACGCCTCCTCGGACTTACCCTGTCCTCAGACCTCAAATGGAAGCACTATATTGAATCCATAGCAAAATCTACTGCTAAGAAGATTGGGTCACTATGTCGATCCAGGATGTTTTTTCCACCTGAATCCATCCTGCATATATACAAGTCAACCATCCGTCCGTGCATGGAGTACTGCTGCCATTTATGGTCAGGTGCCCCTGCCGTTCTCCTCAGTGTTCTTGACAAGCTCCAAAGGAGAGTCTGTAATGTGATAGGTACTGATCTGGCGACTCGTCTGCAGCCACTTTCCCATCGTCGAAATGTGGCCTCCCTCTGTCTCTTCTATAAATACTTTCATGGCTTCTGCTCGGATGAGCTTAAGTCACTGATGCCTCCTCAACAGGTGTTTACCCGTGCAACCAGACTGGCAACTGGGTCCCACCCATTCACAGTCAGGTTAGCCAAACGCAGATGACAATTCTACTCCTGCAGCTTCCTCTCTCGCACTTCCCGCCTGTGGAACTCACTCCCGTATTCTTGCTTTCCTGACGGCTACGACCTCCAGAAATTTAAAAGCAAAGTTAATACTCACCTACTAACCACTGGACTCTAGCTCTCTCCCCTCCCCTGTATAATCTTCACGTTCTCTCCGCCCATGTATCTGTCATTGCACCTGTTTTCTCAGCTTTCTATTGTTCCTTTCTAACTAGCTTGCACTCCTCACTCTTTTCTAATTAATCTTTCTACATTTATGTAACCCCCTGCACATCAGTGGCGTTTCTGCCTTGCTCGGGGTGAAATGATTAAAAAAAAAAAAAAAATAATAATCTGAAATCGAAACAAAAAAATGTACCTGAATGAAAAGATCTTTTTAAAACTTCAGTCAGTTAAGTGCCATACGTGATACACGCTTGGGCGATCATGTCTCGAAAGAGACATGCACAACACAAAAAGATAACGTCTGCAAGACTAAAAAGAAACCATTTAGTACCTAGTAGACGGAAATCTTTGGCTTACTTTAATTTCTCAAAGACAAACCTTTTCTGTCTTTGTTGGAGAACGTCCATGGCCCTTATAGGAAGCGAGAAGATAAAGGATAAAACAACAGAAATAAACATAAAAAGTAGGGAGAGGGTGAGAACAAAAACAAGAATCAATTAAATGAAGAAGAAGAAAAGAAAAAGAGAAGAAAAAGAAGAAAAGAAAAAGAAGAAAGAAGGAGAGAAGAAAAAGGAAAAAAGAAAAGGAAGAAAGAAGAAGAAAAAAAGAATTAAAGAAGTGAATAAGAAAAGAAGAAAAAGAGAAAAGCAAAAAATGAAAAAGAAGAAAAAGAAAAGAAAAGTAGAAAATAAGTAAAGAAAAAAGAAAAAGAAGAGACGGAAAAAGAAAGAAGAAAAGAGAAGAAAAGAAGTGAAAGAAGAAAGAAAGAGAAAAAAAGAGAAGAAAAAGAATAAAAGAAGAAAAAGGGGAGACAGAAAGAAACCAGAAGAAAAGAAAATAGAAAGAAAGAGAAGAAAAAAGAAAGACACAAAAGAAAGTGAAGAAAAATGAGGATAAGAGCAATTGAATAAAGAAGACAAAAAGAATAAATAATAAAGAGAAACAAAGCAACGGGATGTAGTGGTGGTTTTCTAAAAAAAACTTTCCACGCCTCTAAGATATTTTGGTTAGACGTGTCACAAGGTCAAACGCATAGGAGCACTCAGTGAGGATCGAACTTATTGTTTAGCTGTAATTGATCTAAAGAGGCAAAGTTACCAAATATCACACCGCGTAGAAGCAACCAATATAGCGATTTGCTAAGAATAGCTTAGTTGTGGCATAAGACCGAAGATATGGAGCATCCAGTGAGACAAGCTCGCTAACCATTGCACCATGTTGAAGTGACCAAGGCAACAATACAAGAGAGAGAGAGAGAGAGAGAGAGAGAGAGAGAGAGAGAGAGAGAGAGAGTAAAAAGGAAGAAAATAAAAACAGAAAGAAATAGAGATGGAAAAGAGAAGAACGTAAAATAGGGAAAGAGAGAAAGAGCGAAATTAAGTAAAGTAGAAAAATATAAAGGAGGACAAAAAGAAGATAGAATGAAGACAAAAGGAAAATATTGATATAACATGGAGAAAGGAGGAGAAATGTGTGTCAGGAAGAAATCTCTGCTACAAAATGCAACCTAGGTCAGCAACAAGGATTGGCTAAATGGCCAGCAGAATATTTGCTTGAAAACGATTACCCAGCTATTATATTTACCAACAAGCATATCTATCTATCTATCTATCTATCTATCTATCTATCTATCTATCTACCCTTGCTTATATCGATCTAGCTATCTATCGCAGTTTATTCATATTCCTCTATTTTAGCCTGTTTATATCTATTTACGTATTTATTTCTGTCAGCCTATCTATCTATCTATCTATCTATCTATCTATCTATCTATCTATCTATCTATCTATCTATCTCACATCGTTATCCTTTTATTTATAAGCATATTTATCTAAATATTTATCAACGTCAATTTCTATCTATCTATCTATCTATTTATCTTTTCCCGTCTGTTCATATCTATCTATCTATCTATCTATCTATCTATCTATCTATCTATCTATCTATCTATCTATCTATCTTTTATCTGTTTTCCCGTCTATCATATCTATCTATCTATCTATCTATCTATCTATCTATCTATCTATCTATCTATCTATCTATCTTTTCCCGTCTGTTCATATCATATCTATCTATCTATCTATCTATCTATCTATCTATCTATCATATCTATCTATCTATCTTTTCCCTGTCTGTTCTATCTATCTATCTATCTATCTATCTATCTATCTATCTATCTATCTATCTGGTTTTTGCAATATTCTGGTTTTGAATGAAATCTATGTATCTATGAGGTTTTTGCAATGTTTTGGTTTAGAAAGAAATGATTAAATAAATCATATATTGTGTCATTTGATCAAATTCTGGTAACCGATAGGGCCAAGACCTTTTCAGCACATCTATCTATCTATCTATCTATCTATCTATCTATCTATCTATCTATCTATCTATCTATAATTATATTTTTCTTCTAAATCTACACATATACGTAAAATATATATAATGATTGAGAATAGAAATGCCCTTCAGCTTTTGAAAGCGGATAGATAGAAAAATTCAAACCAAAACGAAAAAAAAAAACAAAAAACAAAAAAAAAACGAAACAGCCAATAAGATTTTTTAATAGGGACTACTACAAATTCTACTGATAGACCTAAGCGTGTTGTATATGTCTCCAGCCTGGATGTGATCTTCAACACTGAAACACAAACCAATACCAACAAGTATCAGAATTAACGTGTTTAGCATATGGACCAGGGTACCCATTCAACTTGTGAGCTAATTGTATGCTTTTTACAGACACCAACTTTTCCGGAGACAAAGTTGTAATCGTCTTAACATCTTCAGTTCAAATTTTAATGCTTTTCAGGCGGGGCGTCATGTTTAACCGCCTCTTGTTAGTTGAAGAGAGCGAACGGACGTAGCAAGCAACCAACCAATAAGCTTTAGTGTAGTTAGTCACTTACAACCATAGAATAAAACTAGTTTCACAAAGATAAGAGAGCACACATATACACCAATACAAATTCTTGATTAAAATAAAAAAAACAAAAGTTGAATAAAATCCTCTTCTAACAAGTTAATGTATTTACCAACTACTTGATGCATTTTGTCCAGAAAAGAAATTTAGTTGTTAATTTACGTTACGCCATTTTAACACAGAAACACTATAAAACCAAATGAAAGATTTTAATTACAAAAGACAATTGAAATCTACAGGGTGCCCCTAAATTCTGGACACATATGCAAAGATACATATTTTCAAGAAATTAGATTTTCAACAACATTTTATTGAATTGGAATATTAACAAATAACATTTCCAATATGATTTCCATCATTTGTGATACAAAGATGGATGCGCTTTGCAAGATTCACGTGAATTCGATGTAATAACTTCATATTGCTGTCAGTTTTAGCACATTGGCTCTTTATGCATTCAGTCAAGTGTGTTGCATCTGTGATTTTCATTGAGTACACCTTCTTCTTTAGCTCAGAAAAAGAATTCGGTTCTTTCTTCTTTCGACAAAACCATGTTTAATCTGTGGAGGTAAATATATATATATATATATATATATATATATATACCCTATCGTTCCAACAATCTGATATTATATCTAAGTTTCTGGGACGAGGATTTATCATTATTTTCACTATCTATATTCGGGCTATTGTCCTTATCTTTGTTGTTTTCCCAACGTATCGTTTCTTGTTCATTTCAGAAATATATTGTCAAAAACTTGATAGAGCAAACGAAGTGTTACGTTGGAAATATCCTAATTCGATTAACAGAAAATGTGTAGTTCTCTAGCATGGCACTTTGCAAAACAACTCCACCAAAAATGAGATCGTTAGAATGGGGGAGTCTTCTACATTACCCATACTCACCAGATTTAGCACCAATAGATTTTCATTTGTTTCGATGACGAGAACCTTTCATAAGTAGAACAATACAAAATAAAGAAGTTGAAAATTGTCTTTATAAAGATTTTTCTGATGAAAACCTAGATTGATTTTAGCGAAGTCGTTGGAACTGAAGCTGATTACATTTTCTTATAAATATTATTTAAATGCATTATTTATTTTTATATAATTTCTGGCAAAACGTAATTATACAGGGTGTTCCTAAAGTCTGAAAACAGACAAAATGCATATTTTCAAGAAATTAAATTTTCAACAACATTTTATTGAATTGGAATACTAACAAATAACATTTCCAATATGATTTCCATCATTTGTGATGCAAAGATTGATGCGCTTTGCAAGATTCATGCGAAATCAATGCAATAACTTCATATTGCTGTCAATTTTAGCACATTGACTCTTTATGCGTTCAGTCAAGTGTGTTGCATCTGTGATTTTCATTGAGTACACGTTCTTCTTTAGCCCAGAAAAAAAGTCAGTTCTTTCGACAAAACCATGTTTAATCTGTTAAGGTAAAAACTATAGTTAATGAGATTTCATATGTGTCCAGATTTTAGAGACACCCTGTATAGTTATGAATTTTGTTGCGACATATTTAGGTCTTTGTCTAAGTTTCGGGTCTTGAAGATAATTAGACGAATAGCCGAAAGAATTATGTCAGAATATTATGGAAAATGTTATGTATACATTATCCATTGACATTTGTTTACAATAAAGAGTGTACATTTTCTGTAATTTTTAATCACACGCACACATGCACACATGCACACACACATATACATATATATATAGCGCATAAATTAATTGCATAAAATTCAGTAGATAGATAACAAAAATGAGGAAGACGCCAGTCAATGGATGAAACCATCTGGCGAGTGGACTTAACAGTTAGTAAAAGGATCTTTTACGAAATTCTGGTGTCTAAGTGCCGAATATAACGTCAATCAGCTAAGTAACAAACTTTTATTAATCTTATATATATATATTAGTCATCCAGATATAAGCCTGTTTTGCAGAAACACAGCTCATTAGTGTGGATAAACATCCACTTTCTTCCAGCCGGGATCGAAACTCGACCGATTTGATGTCAGTCTGAGTGCCTACTTCCTAAGCTATCGGCGCAAGAAATTTGAGAAGTCAATTCATTACTGAAAAGTAATACGTAAATCGCATATATATATATGGTAGGTATGGATGGAATAAAATTCCGTATCCAAAAAGCACTATTCTTAAAAAAAAGGGTTCAATACAAAGTAGAGAAAATAATATTCATTTAAAATTTGTTACATAAATATACAACATTGTATAATATTTATAACATTTATGTTATAAATTCTTAATAAATACACACACGCACATACACACACGCACACACCTAAACACACACACACACACATATATAAAGAAAAACAATTGCCATACGAAATACACACTTGGACATTCATGTGTTTTTCTTCTTTCAAAGTTCGTTTTACTTTTTGGGATATAATTGGTTAAAATTAATTGATAAATGACAAAATAAATAAATATTAGCAAAAAGATCAATAAATATTAACAAACACAAAAACTAGGCTTATGTATTGTTGTTGTTGAAAATCATGCTATTTATCTGCATCAGAGATCAATATATATAATCAAAATTAGTAAAGAAACTACGAGCAGTTAAGATTTGCGGGCATCATTAAAGTTTCTGAAGTTGTATTAAATCAGAAAGGGAAATTTTATGTTAAAAAGGGAAGTTTTTTATGGCTTGTCTAGGGAAATATATTTGTAGGAAACGAGGAAACGCTGCTCAAAAGCTCGATGTTGGAACTGACATCTAACTCTTCAACTGCAATTTTCGCTCCAACATATTGAAATTTATTGGCACCAGCTCCAACATTTTGAAATTTCTAGCTCTGGTTCCAAGCTCTAGCTAGTCTCATAGTACTGATTGATATATCCTTCTGAAATCGGACCTTGCTCATCGCTAATCCTAGGCCACAATTATTGGATTATTAATCTAAATTCTAATGAAAATATATCTGCCTTTGTAATATTTCATTATTGATTATAATATAATCAATAATTCATTACTGATAACAAAATAAAGTTAGCAACACATTTTAGTACATCACAGTTCTCTTTTGTTAACTATAAATTTAATGTTTCAGTGAAAATTCCAAAGAACAAATAATGTTAAAAAAATATCAAGTTGGTTGTTAATTGAAGTGACGTGAGATGATAGATGAAAAAGTCAACGCTGAAAATATTTACTTACTCAGGTTGAGAAGTAAGTTGGCTGTTAGCAAGATAACCTATAATTTTACCAAGGGGCGTTTTTCGGAATGGAATTTGTTTTTTTTTATATTACAGCAGTCCTTCGTTCAGTTAGAGTTCTTCTTGTGTTTTAGAAGCTTTTATTTGTAAGTTGAATCGTAGAAATTCATTTGTCATCAATGTTCTGAAAGACCAGCTGCTAAGTTGAGTTACATTTGTATCCTTTTTATGTCCAAGTCTCTTCTTTTTTTTTTTACTAAATAATAATAAATATAAACAAAAAAGACACTTATACTTAAAATCAGAAAGAGATAGTTGAAATTTCTAAGACTTGTAATGACGAAAGAGGACATGGAAAACTTGACACGCACAAGTCACACAGAAAAAAATCAATTAACCTACCTAAAAAGTTTGTGCAAATGGATAGTAGAACAGAGAATAGGATGGGTATTAAATAAAAAATAGTCAGTGCCATGCGTGATACATGCTTGAGCGATCATGTCTCTTTCGATCTATGACTGACTAAGCAGAAGATTTTCCCACAGTAAGTTGCCATTTCTTTCTACGGTAGACTGGTTGCCAATCAAGGCTATAGAGTTCAATCTGTTCTATTTTTTAACCCATAGCTGGAAGGAGAATAGATGGATTCATACCTTTCCCAAGGGTATTTGCGCGTTAGTGATTGCAGCGAATTCAACTGGAATTCGAACTCGGCTCTCTGATTTCTCATTCTGAGCCGATAACTATTGATCCTCAACAGAAAAATATATATAAATCAACCTACGTTGTGATAGGGTCATGGCACATAAAAGAAAAAAGTTATTTCCAGGTTAAGGAAATGAAACCTTAGCGTGTGATTTTATGTTATTGAGCACAACCACGACCTTAAACGCAGTACTTTTTAAAATGTTTCAGTTCAGAAGACAATTTTCTCTGCATATTTGACCATGCGACTCCAGTTCTACTTGAAGGCGTAGTATTGCATAAGCGACTAAAAAGGGGCCTTTTAAAAGGTTAGGATATATGCTATCGCATGTTTAGCTACAAAAGAATTCGTGTCGGTGCCTTCATTTTTAATCGCCACTTGTGCGAATCTGTGGAATTAGCAGCTCGTACGATAAAAGGTACCGTCGCCGTAGTATCAACGGATGGAAATGCTTTTTTTCTTCCCAAATACACTCACTAAGGAAGGAAGAAAAAAAGCAGTACGGGAAAAACAAGAGAGAACAAGCGCTATCTTTAATGGGTCATGATTATTATTCGAAATGAATCTTTTGCGAATCCTAATGTAGAGAATATTTTTGCTGAAAGATTAAAATGATGACGCGGTCTAAGTTATAGATAGATAGATAGATAGATAGATAGATAGATAGATAGATAGAAATTGACGTTGATAAATATTTAGATAAATATGCTTATAAATAAAAGGATAACGATGTGAGATAGATAGATAGATAGATAGATAGATAGATAGATAGATATGAACAGATCAACATAGATATAAACAGGTCAACATAGGTAAATAGATATGAACAAGTAAGATAGATAGATAGATAGATAGATAGATAGATAGATAGATAGATAGATAGATAGATAGATAGATAGATATGAACAGATCAAGATAGATATAAACAGGTCAACATAGGTAAATAGATATGAACAAGTAAAATAGATAGATAGATAGATAGATAGATAGATAGATAGATAGATAGATAGGCTGACAGAAATAAATACGTAAATAGATATAAACAGGCTAAAATAGAGGAATATGAATAAACTGTGATAGATAGCTAGATCGATATAAGCAAGGGTAGATAGATAGATAGATAGATAGATAGATAGATATGAACAGATCAACATAGTTATAAACAGGTCAACATAGGTAAATAGATATGAACAAGTAAAATAGATAGATAGATAGATAGATAGATAGATATGAATAATCTGAGATAGATAGATAGATAGATAGATAGATAGATAGATAGATAGATAGATAGATAGATAGATAGATAGATAGATAGATAGATGAATGAGGCAAGAAGGCGTATCAGAGAATGTATTTAAAAGGAGACAATGATTGAAAAAGAGCTTAAAATCGTTTGGATAAAAAAGAAAAAAAAACGAATTCATGGTCGAATGATAAGAAGATTTTAGCAGAAATTTGATTCTTACGTTGAACCTTGCACTGTCTGTGAACAAAAAAAGTTACATTTATTATTCTGCTTTGTTTTTATTGATTATTTTTAGAACTCTAACCCTTTTTCTTTGAAGGTAAGCATTTGATGATGATGTCCCTTTTTGAAGAAGAAAAAATACAAAAATATATCTTTGAAAGATGTTTCTAATTCAACACATGGTCACTTTATCATAAAAAAGGTTAACTCAAATCTACGTCTAAATTTATTTTGATTTTTGTTCTGGTTGTTGGTTCGCCACTCAGTTCTCTTTTTATCAGTTTTTTTTTTCTCTTTCTCTCTCATTTGTTTATATTCATCTGTCTAAATCCGTTCATTATTTATTTCTTGACATAGGTGTTACTTTACATGCTCAGCTTTACACTCACTCATTTTAAAAATAAATTTTTCTTTTCTATTTTTTTAAAGTCTAGCCAGTTTTAAATATTAGCATTTTTTTCAGATATAATCATATTTTCTTTTCTTTATTTTTTTTAAGTTATCGGCAGTTGTTTTTCTGTTTTATGATATGACCATTTTTCTTTCTCCTTTTTATTAATGTGACCATTTTCTTTTAAAGATATGACGAGTTTTAATACATGGTCATTGTTAGGACTATTTTTAAAAAATATATGACTTTTTTAATGCATGACCATTTTTATGATATGACCATTGTTTCTTTTCTTTAAGCTAGAACTATTTTCAACATATAACCGTTTTTTTAATATATGACCATTCTTATGATAAGTAGATTGTTTCTTTTCTTTATAATAGGACTACTTTAATATATGACCGTTCTTTCTTTCTCTTTTTAAAGATATAACCATTTTCTAGTTTTAAAGATATGACAATATCTTATTTCATTTTATTTTATTAAGATATGATCATATCCTTTTAATAATGTGACTGTTTTTCTTTCTTTTTAAAAATATAACCGTTTTAAAAAGATAAAACCATTTCAATTCACTTGACATTTTCTCATATCACGTATATCGTTAATTAATCACAACCTCTAAAGATTCTCCCCAAAATAAGCATACATGATACAAAAAATGCCCAAAACTTCAAAAACATTTTTCATGGAACTTATTAAACCAAATGATTTTTTATTATTAAATTATATTATTTTATCTTTTTTTTTAAAAAACATAATATAATATTTTAATAAGCTTACAAATTTTAGTTAGAAATTATGTTCTTCTGTCAGCGTCTTTTTTCCTGTGAAAAACACATTGATTTGGAAATTCTTGCAAAAATCAAAAAAATGTCGGATGTTAATGAAACTTTCAGAACTTATTGACAAATAAATGAAATTATTTTTTAAGAGTTTCTTTTTTTAGAAAATTTTGGTAAAATATTTTTGTTTTACATCTGTTACCTTCCACTTATTTAACTTTTATAATAGTTCGAGATATTTATTTTTGTAACGCTTTATGTTTATATTAGCATTAAAAACAAGATTTGGAAAACTTGAATAATCAAATGTTTTTTGCTAAACAGGAATACCAATTACAAAAAAATTACTCTGAATTGTAAAATAAAAATGCAATAAAACCAAGACATTATCTAATTGGAAAAGCTTTTAATTGCTTTTACGAATAGGATATATTATGAATAATGAATTTTACAAGAATTGTTCTCTTTTTTTAAAAAAGTTTATAAAATCTTAAATCTTTTAAATTTGTATCTATTAGTTGATATTGTTATTAAATAAAAACTGTAAAAGCTTACTTCAACTCATTTCATTGCTATTTTTGATACACGCTTGGACGATCATGTCTCGAAAGGGACATGACAGACTAGACAGAAGATTTTCACGGAGAAGGTTGCCATTACTTTATTCGGTAGACCGGTTGCCAACCAAGAACCCAGTCTGTCCTGCTATTCAATCTATAGCTCGATTGAATACCTTTCCTCGGGGCATTTGTACGCAAGTGAATGAGAATTTACAGTGTATCCCAGGGGTGAGAGACCTGCGACCCTAAGATCGCATACGACCTTCTGGGTCTTCACTTGTGATCTTCTTTAACTTTAGCTGGACTATCGAGCCGATATTTTGAAAAGAATTTTGAAATTTTATTGTGTGTATAAGCGCACCGATCTTTGTAAATACAGGCATCCATACACGATATTATCAGAAAATGAGCGGTAGCTACAGTAAATTTAAAATTCATTGGTAATTTTCTAACATTTCTTCAACAAGCGCCTTCTTAAGACAATAAAGCCAAAATACCTAAAATTCAATAAAATATTAGATCACTTAGGAATATTTTCCTAAATTTTAAAGATTACTGGGTAGTTAAAAAATATATATATAGAGAGAAAGACGTTCACCTTGTATTCGTCAAATAATTTTTACAGTTATGCACAGTCAGTCAATTAAGTGCCATACATGATACACACTTGGGCGTTCATGTCTCTTTCGAAACATGACTGATTGGGCACTAGGTTGCAATTATTTTCTGCGGTAGACTGGTTGCCATCCAAGGCTATAAAACCCAATCTGTCCTGTTATTTAACACATAGCTGGAAGGAGAATTGATGGATTCATACCTTTCCCAAGGGTATTTACGCGTAAGTGAATGCAAGGAGTTCAACTGGACACATTACTTAAAAATACCAAACAAGCTATTAATAAACCTGAGAGACAGCTGAGGTTGATGGGGTTGAGCAAATGGATAGCAGTGCAGGTTTTTGGAGAAATAACAAGACAAAATATATTAAAAGCTACAAGAGACAGGAAGATGTGAAGGGCCATAGTCACCTTCGTCTTAAAAGAACATGGCACATAATAGGATTAATAAGAAATAATGTTGGATAAAAATACTTGCAAAAAATTACGTACATACATGCATACTTGCACACATACAAATCATAAAATTTTATATATACACCCTTCTGAAAATTAATTGAAAGAAAACGAATAATGTCTTCCTGGGATCTTTCACATTTTCCATGATCACGTATACGTTGTCTCTCGGCGTTGTTTTTCTCTCCGGCCGCATTTTCCTTTATATTTTGGACTGATGGATCCAGTTTGTTTCTTCGCCTTGATGACACAATTGACAGATGAAAGGCTGACACAAACAATATCCATGATCCCTCTGTAAGGCTTGCCAGTGTGTTCATGTAGCTTTACAATGTTCGCATGCTTCCTTGGAGTAACGGCCATCGCAGACAATGGGCGTAAGATAGTCGAGACAATTTTGTCTTGGCGTGATAAAAACCTGATGTAATCACGGATGACGTAATATTTTTCAAAGCCAAACAAATTTCATCATACACCCCGAAAATAGATTCATATTACTGCACGTCACTTCAAATGACATAATCTGAGAAAAAATGGAAATTGATTACAGCCTGTCACTCCAGTGGGTCTGAAACTGATCGTATGATAAAAGAAAGAAAAGTTGTTTCAATTAATTTGTACAACGGTGTAGATTTAGTGAGATAAGAGATTAGCAAGAGATTTGAAATATACTAAAATAAAAGGTATGCAACTGAATAAAAAAAAATGTTCCTACCGTAAATCTTAACAACATCACCATGACTTTTTTTAAAGGGAATTTTCACCTTTTCATATGAAAGAATCACTTTATGGCTTCTTTTTTATATTAACATTGTATTTTTGCTTTTTTATAGTCGCCATAAAGTAAACCTTATAAATTATTGATTTCTGTGATTAGCCGCGGTTAAGGGAAACTGAGAATTGAGAAACTGCGGATAAAGGGATTAATAATGGCCTACTTAAAAACCTATCAGTCGCTTTTTATCTTTTTTTAAAACTTAAATATTAATGTTCTATTGTTCAGCAATTAAAAGGAAGCTTATAGAAAAACTTTTAAAAAAATAAAATGAAAAGAAAAGTAAAAAAACCCTTTCCATGTTTGGTGACAACAGGAAATAAGATTTTCAACCAGTCATGTAATTCCGCCATTTTGTCTATTACGAAGTGAAAAAAATGGCGCCAAAACTGACGTCATTCGAAATATTAGCCAATCAAACGGTTCACCAATTCGATGGAATTAAATTCGTTTTGATGAACGTCCCGCGAGTAGAGACAGGTTTACTGCAATATTAATTCCTTTTTATGGGGCGTAAAATTAATAGGATAATTCCGAAGTCATATAAACCATGTGAAATGTGAATAAAAGAAATTATGAAGTCTTGTGAAAACGAAAATTAGGAATTTCAATAAATTTAAAAAAAGACAAAAGATTTTTTCTTTTCTATTTTATGTCTGTCTTTTCTTTCCAATTTTGTTTCTCCGGATAAAAAAAATGTACCTCTTCATGCCTCGCAATGCGAAAAAATGAAAAAAAAATTACCAATAATTGAAAGCAATGAAAAACAATTTAACAATTTTCTCGTTAAGATTTGAAAGTAACGTCAGTTTTAGTGTTTGAACTGAAAGGGCATTGAAGAATATACTAGTTTGTAATATAAGGATTAAATAATTTAGGTAAATAACAGTTATTTCCCTTGGTAAGAACAGCCTTGCAGAAAACCCTTATTGTGAATTATTCAATGAAGCTTCAGCTTACTACACTTGCAAACCAGTCAAGCTTGCTAACCGTTGCACCAGGGTTGACACTGTAAAATATTTACTAAAATTAATTAAGAACAATGTCTCAATTTTGGTTTCGCAAAGTGAGAATAGATTAAATATATAAATGAACCATTGTACTTCGGGTAACGCCTTGAAATATTTACTAAGGTTAATCAAGAATAAGGTCTTAATTTTGGTTTATACAGTGAGGACCGAATAACTATATAAACCGTTGTACATTAGTAGACATCTTGAAATATTTACTAACGTTATTCAGAAACAAGGTCATGATTTCGTTTCATACAGTACGGACGGAATAACTACATAAAAAAGACATGTTCACCTTTACTAGAGATAGTCTGGTATAAGGCAGCAAGTTCGGGTGTTCGATTAACCATTGCTTCTTGGTAGACCCCTTAAAATATTTACTAAGGGTAGACTAGGGCACCTAGTTAGGATCGATTAAGTATTTCGGTTTTATTTAAAACTTTGGAGAAAAAAGAAGGAACCCACGCTACACAAGTAGAGAACGAACGAAATGCTCAAATAATAAATGTTTGAGAAAACTTGGTAGTCTGTGAAATGGCGAAAGAGTACGGCAGAGTAAGGATAAATATATCCCTTTGCGTTGTGGTGTAATGGATATCAGCTCGGAACGAGAAATCGAAGTGCAGAGTTCGAATTCCAGTTGGATTCTTTACGTTCACTAAGACGCAAATACACTTGGTAAATGTATGAATTCATCTCTTCTTCCCCCAGCTATAGGTTAAATATACTGGCAAAGTGAGAATAGATTAAATATATAAATGAACCATTTATATATTTATAGCCACCAGGCTAGCACAGAAAGAAACGACAACCTACTGCGAGAAAAATCTTCTTCCTAGTCAATCATGAATCAGAAGAGACATGATCGCCCAAGAGTGTGTCACATATGGCACTTAACGCACAGACTTGACAGCATGACGCGAAGGAAATTAAGATATAAACTTTTTTTGGGTTTAAACAAAAATCAGTCAATTCGTGCTTGAATTAATCGGCAGATATGAGGAGATACCGTGTGGCATAGACAAAAAGAGATTTTGTAACAACAAATTGGGCTTTGATATGATCTTGTTAGCCATCAGCACTACGGTAGGTTCACTAAATTATTTATCTTAGCCAAACACAAGTAATAACCTAAAAAATCTGGAACTTCTTCTTCTTCTTCTATGTGCCCTGTCCCTTCAGGACGTAGGCGATCATGGCTCTCCACGTCTCCCTATCCCTTGTGGCTCTTAGTATGTTTGCTCCTGTTGCTCCTGGCAACCCCCGTCCCGTCATCCACCTGATCAGTCCCTGCAAATATGTTATCCGCTGCCTTCCTCTGTCTCTCCTTCCTTCTATCTGTCCAGTCAGTATCAGGTTCTCCAGGCTCTCCTTCCTCATTGCATGTCCCAGGAACTTCAGTTGTCTCTTCCTGATGCTCAGCATCAATTTCCTTTTTGTTGTCATTCTTTCTAACACCTCGTCGTTGCTTGTATGCTCAGTCCACGATATCCGTAGCATCCTTCTGTAGAACCACATTTCGGCCGCTTCCAGTTTTGTCCTCATTTTCGATGATATTGTTCAGCATTCACAGCCTTTAGGAAGACAATAATGCTTAAAATCTTAAAGAAATATTTGAAATTCCTTAAATAATCTGTGAGGAAGAACGACCCGAAAAATTTAATACTCACATAACGGATGAGTAAAGAGAAACAGCAAAAAAATTAGCCGTGAGTTTGTGATGGCGGATCAGAGACAATGAGCGATGGCAAAGTTACTTAGAGCTAGAAAGACAGAAAGATTTGGAGAGACAAGAAAGATTGTTTTATCTTTTTTTACGGCTTATCAACCCATTGCGGGTTATTTAAAATCAAAACATATTTTGGATGTAAAAATATTTCGTTTTTTTTCTGTGAATGGATATTGCATGAACAATTTTTTGAGAATAACAATGATTTATCTAGTCACAAGTGCTACTATTTAACCCATAGCAGGCAAAATGAGAAGGATTCATACAAAGGTATTTGCGCGTAAGTGAATGTAATAGACTGAATATAATAGAAATTTACAAAAATATTAAAGTGCTAAGAGCAACAGAAGATAGGGGTAAATGGAGATCCATGATCGCCTACGTCCTGAAAGCACACGGCAAATGAAGAAAAAGGAGGTGAAAATTTGCTTTCTCAAAGAAAAGAAGAGTTGGCAAAAAATGAGGTTATTTCCTCGTTGAATAGTTTCGATGGATGTGTAAGACCAGACGCAGGAAAGACTGGGCGGCATGAGAGATGAACAGGTTGATCAATGTTTTCAATGTCTTTGAAATTTGGCGAGCGTCTTGTGTAGGTAGATAGACACATAAGTATCACTCGTAACTGACTAATGTTTAGTAATCACATATATTCACTTTTTAGGCAGCCACGTGTTCGCATTTTGCGTAAATAGATTTTTGTGTGAAGAAAAAGATACAAATAAAATAAAAGCAAACGTCGGTATGCACTTGAGAATCCATTCGTGATCGTTTCAGATAACAACAGACAAAAAACTAATTTGTTTTCGGTGGCGGGAAAAATGTCTACATTGGAACACTTGTAAAAAAATGAATAAGAACAGGAACAGCAAATTTATACCAAAATTCAAATTATTAGAATTTAAAATTCTGCTATTCCAATATTTTTTTAAACTAACGGTCACCCAGTACAAAGCCCAAGAGCCACTCAAGGTAGGGAGTTCAATGATGACTTTTTCGGCTTATCAATCTTTTACAGTTTATGTAAAGACAGAATATATTTCTAAATTGTAAGAATACTTGTAGAGATAATAATCGGTAAGTGACACAACTCTTACTAGTTAATCTAGCGGTCTAGAGGAGAAGAGTTGGATTCATACCTTTCCTAAGAGTATTTGCACGTAAGTGAATACAATGAACCCAAGTGGAATTGGAACTCGACTCTTCGATTAACAATTCCGGGACATTAGTCATTACAGAACCCGTACATCCAAGGTTTCAGCACCTGGTATTCCAAAGCAGTCATGCATCTAGTTACTGACCAGGCTTGACGTTGCTTAGCTTCGGTAATCGTACAGGAACTGGTATTTCAACGTCATATGACCGTAAGACTCCACTTAAGGTAGAACGTTACTGAATGAGTTGTGTGATGTAAATGTAAGAGAAAGAAGTAGGGATTGAAAGTTATGAGGATATAGTGACTAGATAACGATTGACAAGTTGAAAATGAATAGTTTAAAAGTATACTGATCGGGGAAGTGGCAATTCTTACGAAGAATCTGTCTGAATAGAATTTCCTTACAACTTATAACTGAGATACAGAGAAAATGTGGGTGATTCAATCATGTGATGATAACATGACGAATCAATCAATCAATCAATCAATCAATCAATCAATCAATCAACACATAGCAGACTTGGTACAATCTGTGTTATAGTTTTCAGGTCAACAGTTCCGTTGAACTGAGGTCGATTTCCCTGGCCGATATTATCAAATTGTCGCCTCCTAGACAATTTAACCACAGTGAGATTTAAACATGGATCTCAAACTAGGGACGTAAACATTCTAATCATCCGGTTATGCTTTCATAAATAGCTAGAAAATAAAAAGTTATAATAATAATAAATTCTGACGCGCGGGCAGTGTAACAGTTACCGGCACTGAAAGAAGAATGGGTGTATGAAAATTCTGACGAAGTCTATTTTGTTAACTTTGAAAGCTCTTGAAAAATGCATAAAACCACTTTTATCAGCTCCGGAATCTCTGAATTCAGAACCAGCCCCAAGAAGAATGGACTCCGTCTGGTTATTATGCAACACACAAATACTTTTGATACAGTTGAACCGTCCATATTATTGGAGTGGAGCAGTTCATGTTATTTACGGGGGGTTTGTTCAAAGATAGCTTGTAAATTATATGGACTGATCCCCTATTATTATAGTCTAGTATATATATATATATATATATATATATATATATATATATATCAAGTTCGAGTTCGAATTCCAGTTGAATTCGTTGCATTCCTTTGCAAGTAAATACCTTTGGGAATCTGTCTCTTCTCTCTCCAGCTATGGGTCAAATAACAGGACAGATTGGGTTCTATATTCTTGGTTGGCGCCAGTCTACCGAAGAAAGAAATGGCAGTCTACTGCGGGAAAATCTTCTTCCCAGTCAGTCATGCCTCTTTTGAGACATGATCGCCCATGTGTGTATCATGTATGGTACTAAAATGACTTTCTGATATATATCAAATTTTAAATTATGCAACGGTCACTTTTCAATTAACACCCGAAGATTGCGTTGTTCTACCAGTGTGGAAATATATATATATATATATATATATATATATATATATATATATATATATATACTATGAGAGATGTGGTTCTAGCAAGTTTTTTATTATGATACATCAAACTGTTCTTATGTTATCTGGCAATATACAATATCTTATTTTAGTAGTGCTGCGACAGAGTACAGTGCAATGAAATGAACATGAATGGTCTATGTGTAGTTATTTTTTGATCCGAATCTCAGATTTCTCGAATCACTGGTCTGATGTGTCGGTTCTTTGTGCCATTGTTAAGGGAAACGCCCACATCTGTGTTCAAGACAATTTGTGTTTGTGAAGAGCAACGGGTTTTAGCCCAGATCTTTTTTCCCAGGCAAACGGGCGAGCGATTTTTGTTTAGTTGTAAATAAAAAGAAAAACTCCACTGTTATGGCCATAGGAATCGGAGAAGCATTGGAAGAACCTGCGAAACAGAAAGAAAGAAAGAAAGAAAGAAAGAAGAAGAAGAAGAAGAAATAACAGACGGTGAATGTGAAAAGACATTTATGAAATAACCTTAGTATTAATAGCATAAACGAAAATGAAATATAATCCTGTTCATAATAGGTGCCTTGATGCTATATTAGGCATGGCTCTCGTGGCTGATGGGTCTTAATTGTTTAGTGGTGTTAATCCTCTCTATTATAATAAAGACCGTCGTGTATATATATATATATATATATATATATATATATATATATATATATTAAAATTTGTGTATTTAGGCAGTAAATTTTCTTTTAAACATGTCAGATTAAATAAATTGCAAACATTATGTTTACTTATTTTTAATAAAAGCCGTTCATACTCACGGATAATCTTTCGCGTATTACAATTGAAATGAGCTGTAACGTTGACAAATGTTATTATCATTCATTTCACAAGGTACCCAAGTACTTTCAATCTCTTTCAGAGATCATCTTCAGGGATGTTATGGTAACAAAAAAATAACCGCAAAACTGTGTTGCTAAGAATTACTGTACATTTTTTCTATTTCAAATATAACGGTTGAAAAATTGCTAGCATTCATCAGAACATGAAAATTATCCAAAATTATCCAAAATGAATTTTTTTTATATGCTGTAATTTCAAGGTCAGTCACGTGTTAAAGCACGAAAAATCTTTTCTTTTTACAAACATTTTAGACCAATACTACCATAGCTGATACTATGAGTTTTAATGGATATTGCCTCGAGAATCTGTAGTTTGCTTTTGTTGTTTTCTTGATGTAGGATAGTTGTGTTATCGATCATTATCTTTTTATATTGTGAATGTAAACAGGAATGGTTAGATAAATGTAATGTAAGACGTATTAGTATCTCTGATACTAATCAAAAACCTAGTACATATATTGGTTTTACTACAACCACGCTCTCCCGTAGACTTACATGTCATCTTTCTGATCAGAGTACTATTAAACAACATTTCTCTAAAAAACATAAACATGTAGGTAATATCAGACAGATTTTGGTCAACAATACGGTGATTCTTACTCATACACACAGTAAGAGGAACCTGCAGATACTGGAGGCCATGTACATCAAATCAAAGCAACCAACACTCAATAAAATCAACTTGAAAACAGGAAATAACATATTACATTGCATTTGACTACATGGTTTTGTTGTCATTTCGCTCTATCCCGCGGTGTGACGTTATAAAACCGCATCGCAAACTTAAGAACTGCGTTTATTATTTTTGGTAACTATTGCCGTTGCCAAGCGGAGTTTTTTGTCAACACAAAATAAAATCGTCGGTGATGGTGGATGTTATAATATTTCAGTCTAAACAACCTCTCTGAAGATGGCTCATGTGAGCCGAGAGCTTAGAAGCAAATTAATAAAAAATTATCCAAATGTTGGAGAATTTTTGTCTTTATTTTCAACTGAAATTAAAGCAAAAATACGACGTGTAGAAGGGCTCATGATTAAACATAATAGACATTCATTGTCTCTTATATTTAACAGCATATGTTTAGAAAATTACTTGCTGCCTCGATATACTATATATATATATATATATCCTTCCTGCCACGCTCTTGGAGAGAGACAATAGCGAGGTAACGTCGGCTAAATTCATTCATTTTACTGCCAATTATTAAATTTTACTACTAGTTATGAAAGCTTTTGCCGCGTGTTTGTTCTTTAACAGTGCCTTATTATCTTAATTTTTGCAATGATTATGTCGTCGAGTAGTGAAGAATTTATATATATACATCTATACAACGGTCTTTATTATAATAGAAAGGATATATATATATATATATATATATATATATATATATATATATATATTAATCATATCACCCCGAGGAAGGTGGTAACGCCACTGATGTGCAGGGGGCTACATAAGAGTAAAAGGATTAGAGGAGAGTGAGGAGAAGGATGAGAATACAGGTGTGATAACAGTTACGAAGGTGGAGAGAAAGAAAAGGATCTATAGGACAGTGTGGAAAGAAGTAGGGTCAAGTAGTTAGGAGATGAGTATTGACTTTGCATTTAAATTCCTGGAGGTTGTAGCCGTTAGGAAAGCAAGGATAAGGAAGCAAGTTCCACAGGCGGGAAGTGCGGGAAAAGAAGCTGCAGGAGTAGAATTGTCGTCTGTATTTGGTTGATCTAACTGTGAATGGGTGAGACTCAGTTGCTAGTCTGTTTGCACGAGTAAACACCTGTTGCGGAGGCACCAGTGACCCAAGTTAATTGGAGCAGAAGCCATGGAAGTATTTATATAACAGACCAGGGGAAGCCACTTCTCGTCGGTGGGAAAGTGGCTGTAGTCGAGCCGCCAAGTCGGTACCTATCACATTACTGATTCTCCTTTAGAGCCTGTCAAGAACACGGAGATGAACAGCGGGGACACCTGACCATATATGGCAGCAGTACTCCATGCACGGACGAATGGTTGATTTGTATATATGCAGGATGGTTTCAGGTAGGAAAAACTTCTTGGCCCGACACAGTGATCCAACCTTCCTAGCAGTGGATTTAGCTATTGACTCAATTTATTGGTTTCACTTGAGATCAGAAGAGAGGGCAAGGCCGAGGAGGCGCAGAGTATTGCTTTCGGGGAGACTCGCTTGGTCCATGCATATGGGTAGGCAGGAGAGGTTGCCTGTGATGATTGACAGACAGCAGCTTGGTCTTAGACGCATTGAAATTTACAAGCCACTGCTTACACCAAGTCACCACATAGTGTAGATCCCTCTCAAGATCAGCAGCAAGATTATGTTTGTCCGTCATGCCTGGATTCTTACTGATATATAATATTCATTCACACACAAGCTTGTTTCGCTCATCAGTGTAGCTAGACACATCCACTTGCTTCTGGCCGGGATCGAAATTCTACCGATATGGTGTCAGTCGGGTAGCGACTGGAATCAGAGATGGAGAAATTATAACGTCTTGTATATAAGCAGTCCATACACACGCCAGTCACCGAAAGAACTCAATTCATTTCTGAAGAGTCACACATATATCGTTTAAGTGGAAACTGTTTTTAAAACTTTCTTCTCTAGAAAGCTCAATCGTAATGAAAGCATAATATATATATATATATATATATATATATATATATATATATATATATATATATATAATTAAATTTGTTTTTTTATTTAAAATTGATTTAATTGACATTACGATCCGGAAATTTCTATGTTTCGAGATTTATCTCGTCGTCAGGCAATGTTCAATAACTAAAAATGGTGAAACTGATTTAGATTTGAATTTAGAAAACAATACGTTTGCTATTCAAAGGATTAATAGGGGAGGGTAAGACAGAAAAAATTAGGTTTTACCGGTGTGTTTAATTTAACTAATCAGAATGAAGGTCGACATTGAATTTGAAAATATAGATTATATGTTGGTGGGTGGGGTGGTTTTTCTTCCTAGCATGCGGGAAAATGTGATTTTATTCACCTAGAGTCTAGATTGCTTACATCTGGTAAAATGTATACTTTATTAGCTACAAAGGTAATCATCTTAGATTTTTATGCATCTCAGCTATTTTAAAAAGAAAAAAGAAAGAATGAAAGCACTTTTTATTTTTGACCTGACTTAAACGGACTTTTGGTATGATTAAACTATTTTTATTCGGTTCAGAATGCATTTTTTAATCAATTTTTCATATATTCTTAACTTGCATAATTTTCAATATCCATTAAATTACTATTATGTAATACAAAACAAAGTATCGGATATACGTAAATTAATCGATATTCTTTTATGAAGATTTATTTACCATATTCTAAGGTGAATATTTTGCAGTGTTTACATTTGACATTAATTTCATTATGTTTAATTAATAGATCTTTATTTTTAAGAAAATTAATGATGTATAATTTTTTATATAGGAACAATTATTTAATTATGTAGTTAAGAATTAATTGTACATTGCCACGCAGTAGTTCTATGTTTCGAGATAGATTCTCATCATGAGGCAATGCTTAATGTTGGTTGTGCAGAAGCTCTGTAATATTTATTATATTGAGCACTGTTCGTAAGAAAATAAATGCCGGGTCACTCAAAATAGTAAAAACTTGAGCCCTCTTCACCTGGAATTATATATATATATATATATATATATATATATATATATATATATATATATACTATTGACCCGTACATATAAATAGCCGAGGAAAACCCCAACACATGTAGCCTGATGTTTGCATGAAACAATCTGTCACCTTTGAATGTTTACTTTTATATTTACATACACTCTATCTCTGATATTGAGCACTTTATCCTATAAATATCGCACACGTTAAAACTATATATATATATTCCCTTCTGTCACACTCAGGGGAGATAACCCGTTAGGAAACAGTTAATAATCCTCTCAAATATTTTGCCGTCATTTTTAACGGTAGGGGTTCACTCGTATGTATATATTTTGTTGTAGGGAATTTTGATGATAATGGCAATATTAGCCGTTTCCTTATAAGGCAACCATTAGCATGGGACAGGCTTGCCTCCCAGAGAGTAAAACACCTCCTTGGCCTTACACTTTCGGCGGACCTCAAATGGAATGACTATATCGAATCCATTGCCAAATCTGCCGCTATGAAAGTCGGCTCTCTGTGTAGGGCTCGGAAGTTTTTCCCACCTGAATCTATCCTGCACATATACAAATCTACTATCCGCCCGTGTATTGAATATTGCTGCCATATCTGGTCGGGTGCCCCTGCTGCTCTCCTTGGGCTTCCTGACAAAATACAAAGGAGGATCTATAACGTGGTTGATACTGACTTGGCAGACCGGCTGACACCACTCTCTCACCGGCGTGATGTGGCTTCCCTGTGCCTCTTCTACAAGTACTTTCATGGCTTCTGCTCCGATGAACTTAGATCACTGGTGCCGCCTAAGCACGAATTTACACGAGATACTAGATTAGCAACTAGGTCCCACCCTTTTACAGTTAAACAGATAAAATGTAAATTCTACTTCAACAGCTTCTTTTCTCGCGCTTCCCGCCTGTGTAACTCCCTTCCACAAGTCTGCTTTCCCGACAGCTACAATCTCCAGGTGGTTAGATGTAGGGTCAATAGACACCTCCTATCACACTAACTCCCAATTATTCTCAGAACACTCTCATCTACCCAACCCTCATTCTCGGTATCCTTACCCGCCTATCACCAACCCGCTGACATTTCCTATATTTAACCATCCTTTCTCCACTCTATGTAGCCCCTTGCGCAGTAGTGGCAGTGACATGCCTTGTTCGGGGTGAAACGCTTATAAAAAAACACTCATTAACCGACCAGCCTGTGCTACTTTCGATTGAAATTCATAAAATCGTTTACTTAAAACAATTTTTTAGGTAAGTTCACTAACTGTTATTGCTCTTTCCAGTATTGATGGGGACATTCATCCTAAACTTTTGTATGAAGTAGCGTTGAACGTCAAAATTTTGATTATGTAACTATTTTCTCTTCGGGTTACATGAGATATCCATTTTAACCTCTGGTTATATTTCTTAGATGAGATATTGTCACTATTTACACTACTTACATCGTTCGGACTGCTGCTCTCGTCTTGATTATCATATTTCGGCCGTTGTAGGCGCCGGCTTTCTTTACTCATGGCCCAGTGAATTGGAGAGTTGATTTACTAAAGAAAATTAACTGAATCTGTGATAGCCGAAAAAGGCACGGCGTGTGGAATTAGAACAATCTACCCCCGTGGATGTACGTTGTGATGCAGTGGATATCGGCTCGGAACGAGAAATCGCAAAGCATTTACGTACGCTTAAATACCCTTGGGAAAGGTATGAATTCTCCCTCCAGCTATAGGTGAAATATCAGATTAGGTTCAACACAGAAAGTAATGCCAACCTACTGCGGGAAAATTTTCTGCCCAGTCAGTCATGTCTCTTTCGCCAAAGCGTGTATCACGTAGCACTTAACTGACAGACCCCTGTGGACTAGATAAAGGAACCGGTACGAAATTCTAATGTAGGCCACCCGAAGAAGGCAGGAGCATACAACGGCCAAAACGTCGTGAATATCGCAATAAAGATGATGATAACAGTCAGAATGATTTAAATAGTGTAAATATATGTTCATTTCAGTTGCTGATGTTGTTGAAAGTCATCAAGGTTCTGTTATCTGGCACAGTTCTTTGTTCTTGAATCTTTAGGCTACAATAAATATAGGAGGCGCGTATAGTGTAACGGTTACTACTACTATAAATGGAATAGGCAAGTCGAGTTCAATTCCTGCTGTGCATCTTCTGCATTAGGGTTATGACTTTTTGCAAAATAATTGATTTCCTGTATCATAATTCGATGAAATTTTGTCGTAAGATAATAACGAAGTGTTTAATTCAGTTTATTTAAAAAAAAAAAGACAAAACAAACAAAAAAAATGTCATAACCAACGCGAAATTTCTAAAATTGTATAGGAGTATTATGCTATAGTTAGAAAATGTTAAATGCGATAAAATACATACGTCCTGTCGTATTACATAATTAAAAAAATTGAGAAATAAAGCTTATGCTAGTTTGCAATTTTTGTTTATTTGTAAGTTTGTATGTTATGGTATAGCTATAAACTGTTGAATGTGTTAAAATATACAAGTAATATTCAATTGCATCATTAGCGAATTGAAAATTAAATAAAGTTTTTAATATATTTTGATTTTCTACCCTTATTGCGTATATGGCAAAACCGATTTTTTGATTTGGGGGTGACCATTTTCAAGACCAAAACAAATTAATTTCTTTTTCTTTGCCTCTGAACAAAAGTCAATCGATTTATAATACATGAATATGGGGTTACAAAAAAGTCATAATCCTAATGTACATTTAAAATAGCTAATAAATTAAGATCAAAAGCCATAAGAGCCATTCCAAGTATAGTGTTAGTTTGTTTTATTATTTATTATTATGCTCCATGACTGTTGGATATTTCATCCGGGTGATGATATTTCAGTTCCTACTCGCAGCCTAGAGACGTAAGATTTTCATCAGTAAGTGAGCTGTTCCAAGCAACGCTGCTACTTGCACACTCCCAATGATGTCTGCTACCAACAAGACATCTTGTTAGGTAGAAAGTTTCCTGGAATTACACCACATAACTATAGCGGTATAGTTTCAGGTGCTGCGTGGAATATTACTCTGATTTATGCTGCCAGGTCTTGGTACCTTTTTATTTTTGCTTCCTCCTTCTCCTCCTCCTCCTTCATGATGTTCTTATCCCAAGGGTACCGCATTGTTTATCAGAACCCATTCATCTGCTCTTGTGCGCGAGTATGATATCAGGGCGATTGCCCTCCAAGCGCTGGTCAGTAGGATACAGTGCTCAGTCAGGATGGTCGTATAACACATGAGTTTCAGTTGCTGATACTCGGTCACTGACGGTGGTGAAAGCTCGCACCACTTATCTCCGCGCTCAAAGAGCTACTTCTTATGCAATTTCCAATATAGCCTGAAGGCTTCTTTGCCATGGCGTCGGCTGTACTCATCTGACAATGTGTTGTAAATCTTTCAGCAACTTTCCAACACAGCCTGAACAAGTGTAGTACTTGATGGAATTTGCTTTATCAATTGTTATTATTTTCATTATTATAGTCCTTCAATATTGCTACAGTTGAAAATGACATATTTCATGTTCATGATCCCAGTAGCGGAACGGGGGAAAGCAAGCATGATTGAAAATATTAGCAAATAATCCGCCATTTATTTTCGCAGTTAAAGAATACAAGCAGTCGATGATGATGCGTTTATCGATTCACGAGCAAAGCGCCTCATTTGCCTTGGGTCTTATATCAACCGTTTGTCTTTTTCAATGGCCGCCTGATTACATTTTCATATAGGCACGTGATTTGCAGGTTATTCAGTCTATTGTTGACTGAGGACGCGGGAAAAACAAAAACTAATGATCCGCAGATTTGATTGGTGGAAACTTGACTTGACTTGCCGGCACTTTGTTACGCTGTGGAACAAATTTGCATAAATATTCTACAGTGACAATATGGCGATATAAACACGATCACAATCACGATAATGATGTGCAACAAGCATGATCAATAGAATATATATATGCTAATCGGTGTAACTTCGTGCCTGTATGTCGATACGGCGCCACACATTTAAAAATCTGAGGGTGCATTGGGATAGCGAATGATGCCTTCCAAAAGATAATCAAAGTATTAAGAAACAGAAACAAGTTCGAGAGAAAAAAAAGTGCACTGAATTGTTATGTAATATCTACCTTCCTATACGGCAGTAAATGTTTGACAACCGCCTCACTACTGTAGAAGATGTGGATGTGCGTTGTGGTGCATTGGATATCGGCTCGGAACGAGAAACCGGGGAGCCGAGTTCGAATTCCAGCTGAATTCATTGCATTAACTTACGCACAAATACCCTTGGGAAAGGTATTAATCTGTCTATTCCTTCCAGTTATAGGTTAAATAACAGGACAGATTGGGTTCTATAGCCGTGGTCGGCAACCAGTCTACCACAGAAAGCAATGGAAACCTACTGCGGGATAATCTTCTGCCCAGTCAGTCATGTCTCTTTCGAGACATAATCGCCCAAGCGTGTATCACGTATGGCACTTAACTGACTGACTGTAGAAGAGAATAAGCAACAAAAATGAGGCTGAGAATACTATGAGCCGAACATGTGACCAACGACGAAGTTTTAGGGAAAATGCAAAGTTGAGAGAATTGAAATTTTTATTACGCATAATGAGAAAATAAGGCTTGGAAAATTTGATACTCACAGGATGCTTGAAGGCAACAAGAACAGAGGAAAACAACGCATAACCTACCCAGTGAGCTTGAGTAAGTAGATGAAAGAACAGAGTTTAGCTTTCTCAAGGATATTTGATTGTAGCTGTCGGGAAAGCAAGTAAACGGAAGGGAATTCTAAAGGCAGGAAGTGCGAGAAAAGAAGCTCCTGAAGTAGAATTTGCGTTTACATTTTATTGCTTCTAAAGAGCAATAGTCATGCTGGGAAAATGGCCAGTTCCTTTTAGCACTCCAGAAAGTAGATGACATTTTCCTTTACAAGAGTCAGATCAGACCAAAAATGTAGCATTGCTGCGGTATCTGACCTGGAGCTACCCAATCCCCACTTTCAAGCCGTGACAAAATTTAAATGCATTTATGCGATCTTGTAGTCGATGATTTATTTTCAGCACTACAATCCCTTTCCCATAGACAAAACGTTGCAAGCTTAAATTACGAAAATGTGAAAGAATACGAACAAAAAACAAAAAATCTAAGAAGAAAGAACGACAAAAGAACAGGAACAAACAAGACAAACGATAATGATTGTCATTGCATTTACATTTTTTGAAGATCAAACTGGACTGGCAAGCAAGGAGCCCGAAGGGAGTTCCATAAGCGAGAAGTACTAGAAAAGAAACAGTTAGCATAGAACTTGCGGTTACATCTCGCCATTTCAGCTGTAAAAGGATGAAACCTAGCAGCCAATCTAGTACTGCGCTTGAATTCATAAGTCCAAAGAGGAAAACTCATTAGAACAACTACCTTGGTAGTATTTATAGAAGAAGAACAGAAAAGCTACATTACGGCGTCGAGAAAGTGACTGGAGCCGATATGTCATTTCAGGACCAATGACATTGCAGATTCTTCTTTGGATATATGGCAAGAGAACCACACTATATATGGCAGCAATATTCAAAGCATGAACAAATAGTAGATTTATAAATACGAGGGTGGACTGAAAAGTTCATAGGCTGACAATGAAGGAGAGATACTAGAGCTGTGAAATCTTGCATGCATGGAAAATAAAAAATGAACAACATTTGTATCGTGTTGTTAACAAGTATCTGCAGAAAAAGGGTTTAGCCTCTAAGAACATTCATACTCACATGGTCGCTACGATAAGGGATAACGCTTCAGCTTTATCAACAGTGCAAAAGTGGGTAGAAGAATTTAGGCGGAGAAGGGATAGTCTTGAAGGTGAGCCAAGGTCTGGACGCCATGCAGCTGTCACCACTGAGTTAATTACACGAGCGTTATCGCTTCCTGTACCTCTACAGCATCTCTGATATATCTTTCTCATCATTTCTCGCGCTCAATATGAAATATTCTATTACATACGGGGTAATGGCAAGGCGTAACGTACATTTTAACTAATGAATAATAATAATAATAATAATAATGGAAATATGGAAAACAACCCTTTACCTCACTGATATAAATGCAACCTATAAGTCTGGTGAAATAAACATCAAAAGAGGTATATTTCAAGGTGACTCTTTGTCTCCTTTACTATTCTGCATATCATTAATAGGACTAACCAGCCAACTTAACAAGACAGAATGTGGTTATAAATTAGCCCAAAAGAAAATAAGCCATCTATTTTACATGGATGACTTAAAGTTATATGCTAAGAATGATAACGAGCTGGAAGGTCTTCTGCAAACTGTAAAATGCTTCAGCGAAGACATTGGAATGAAATTCAATTTGAATAAATGTGCTAAAGCTACAGTTTTACGTGGATCACTACAACAAACATTCTGAATTAGCTTAGACCCTGCTGTAACAATAAAAGAATTAAAGCCAGAAGAAGCTTATAAATACCTAGGTATAAATCAGAGTAAAAAATTCACCATAAAAAATGAAAGAAATAGTGCGTAAAGAGTACTATAGAAGGCTACGACTGATATTAAAAACTGAATTAAATGCTCAGAACAGAATTATAGCCATTAATAGCCTTGCAATCCCAGTTGTCCAATATAGCTTCAACATCTTAAACAGGACTCTAAACGACATTAGGCGAATGGATTCTAAAACAAGAAAGCTTCTTTCTAAGCATAAGATGCATCATCCAAAGGCTGATGTAGACCATTTATACATACCCCGTAAAGAAGCTGAAAGAGGTCTTAATCAACTAGAATTGTCATAGAAGACAACAACTATTGGCTTACTAACATACATAGAAAGAACAAAGGACTGGATGATACAATTAGTAAGGCATCATGAAGAAAGAAAGAAAAAATATTCGATAATAAAAGAAGGCAGTAAATACAAACAAGATTTACAGTTAGTAGATTCTGTAGAAAAGCCAAACAGAAGCCAAGAACCAACTATTGCGGCAAAATATATGAAAATGAAAGACAAAGATAAAGCTCTTGATCAGATGAAACAATGCTGGCAAGACAAACCTCTGCATAGCAAATATCCAGAACGTGCCAATAAATCCAATGTTGATAAAGTTAATACTCATCGATGGTTACGTGCATCTGGATTAAAGTCTGAAACTGAAGGCTTTATTCTTGCAGCGCAAGACCAAAGTCTTTTCACTAGGAACTTTCAAGCAAATATTATACATAATAATGTTGATCCGGGTGCAGGTTCTGTGATAAATACCAAGAAACAATAGACCATCTAATCTCGGGTTGTTCTGTACTTGCCCCAGGTGAATATAAAGATCGTCACGATAGAGTGGGGCAATATTTGCACTGGACGGTGTACGAACGCTGTGGAGGATCTGTGGACAAGCACTGGTGTGGGCATTGCCCAGCACCGGTTGCAGAAATAGAAGATGTCACCATTCTATGGAATTACGCCATCTACGCGGACAGAAAAATTGAAGCAAATAGGCCGGGCGTTATTGTTGAAGACTAGAAAGAAAAAAAGTTGCCTATTAATTGATATGGCTTGTCCAGCGGATTGTGGCATGGCAACCAGGGAACTCGAAAAACTGTCAAAATATAAAGACCTGGAAATTGAAATAGAAAAATGTGGAAATTGAAAACAAGAATCGTTCCAGTGATAGTAGGTGCACTTGGAATGATAAAAAAAGGAACAAAACAACCCATTGACAGAATCTCTGGAAACCCCAGCTTGAGAGATATACAAAAATGTCTTGTAAAGTACAGCCCACACACTAAGGAGAACTTTGTCTATGTGGCGCTAGGGATGATAGGGGAGACAGAAAAACATGAAATGGAGCCATAACGACACACCACGGTCTGCCTTAGGTCTTCCCGCAGACTTTGTAGGTAGTGCGACCATAGCAGAAATGGAAATATGATGAAAAATGACATAATTATTATTATTACACTTATTCCTTAGCATGCAACCCATTAGGAGAAGAAAAACTCCGAACAACCCGCAACTCAAGGTGTTAATCGTGCCGCAGGGTGAATGACTGTTGCGTTATTGTTGTGGCGAATCTTCGTCGCCAAGTTGTTGTTGCATTGTTAGGGCGCGGAAGTAAGACACAGAAACAAGACAGTAGCTTCAAACAGTGCATTAGAATAACAGAACATATATACAAGTAAGTGTTAGTAATCAGCAGATAGAAATGTACGTCCGAACAGTATAGTTACGCTGCGTCACGACCGTCTCTAGGCTGCGTCACAGCTGAGTTCCCGAAAATTATTCAGGTTATTATTTATTGATAGAGGAAGAGTCTATTCCCTGTACATCAGGTACCATAACAGTTATAAGGTCGCGAACTGTCCCTTACAGGCTTTGGAATACATATTGTTTTCACGAGTCTGTAAATATGATGGACAACTTTGGGTGGACCTTTGAACCGGGCGTCACTTGTGGAAACAATATGAGAACTAAATGTCAAAAAAAAAAAAAAAGAAAAAAGTTCAGTATGGATCTTCTAGTAGATGAACAGGAATCCTGCAGGAAAGAATTTACCTGTGGTCGTAAATCTGCCATAGGAGCAAAACTCTTACACAGAAATCAATCTTCAGGTTCTCACGATTGGAATAATCTCAATGCTGGTCATAAGAATTCTTCAAATGGATCCACAAACATATATTTAAAGAAAGAAAAAAATAAAGTGGTCTCGTGAGGAATACAAACCAGTTATGGCTGCATTTTTTGAAGCGTTGCACAAACCCCAGAAAAAAACATCACTCGCTGAACATATTACAAAGGTTGGACAAACAATTAGGAAGTAGATTGACCAAAATAAACTCGTCAGTTTAAGAAAATACATAAGAAGAAATAACCAATTGACAGTTTTTGACATTAAAGAAACACTTTCCTTCTACCCAAGAATAGTGACACAAATGTTCCACAAAACTACAGACCAACTGCATATCGTCCCACAACTTACAAACTTTTGACCTTTATTCTGACAAAACAAACACATTTCTTATTCGAAAAAAAATGACATAGTACATCTTGAATAAAAAGCGTGAAAATGTGTTTTTCATGGATGCAAAGACCAATTACTAGCTGATCTGGCTGATCTTGAAAAACTGCTTCAGTACAAAGGAAAATCTCAGTACTGCCCTATCGTAAGGTATTCGATACTGTACCCCATTCCTTGATCTTAAAATCTTTAAGTACATCCAAAGTTTCATTCATCGTCATCAATTTAATCAAAGTATTTCGATATGGAAAACAACAATTCACACCAATCATATAAATGGATTTTACAAGTCTGCTGAAATAAACATTAGCAGAAAGAAAGAAAATAATCTGTTTTACATGGATGACTTAAAGTTGTATGTTAGGAATGATAGTGAGCTGAAGGCCAGCTGAAAACGGTAAAGTGTTTCAGTGATGACACTGGAATGGAATTTGTTTTGGATAAATGTGCTGAAACCACAGTTTTACGAGGATGACTACATCTAATCTATTAGCTTAGCCCCTGGGATAATAATCAAAGATTTGGAACAAAAGGAAAATTATATATATCTCGGTATAAATGAGGGTGAAGGAATTCAATGAAAAATGAAAGAAATAGTGCAAAAAGGGTACTATACAAAAGGTGCGAATAATATTAAAAACTTAACTGAATTCTCAGAAAAGAATTATGGCTATTAATAGCCTTGCATTCCTAGTGGTTCAATATAGATAAGAAAGCTTCTTTTTAAGTATACTATACGTCATCCAAAGGCTGATTCAGATCGTCTACACATACCCCGTGAAGAAGGTGGAAGAAATCTTATTCAGCTAGAATTGTCATGCAAGACAACAACTAACGCACATGGAAACAACAAAGTAATGGATGTTAAGATTAGTGAAATAACACGAAAACAGGAAGTAAAAATATTTAGTCATGAAAAAAGGTTGTAAATACAAAAAAGATTTATATTAAGTAGATTCTGTAGAAAACCAAAACAGAACCCAAGTACATACTGTTGTAGCAAAAAGTATGAAAAAATGCTAAGGATAAAGCTCTTGAAGAAATGATAGAACGCTGGCAAAATAAATTTCTGCATGGCCAATATCCAGAGTGTTCTAACAAAGCCAATGTTGACAAAGTTAAAACTCATCGATGGTTACGAGCATCTGAATTAAAGAATGAAACAGAAAGCTTTATTCTTGCAGCGGAAGACCATTTTTTCTGTAAGAAATTTCTGGCAAATATCACACAAAGTAATGTGGATCCAAAATGTAGGTTCTGTGACAAATACCAGGAAACCATAGACCATCTAATCTCGGGATGTTCTGTACTTGCGCCAAATGAATATAACAATCGTTACGATAGAGTGGGTCAATATTTACACTGGACAATGTGCCAACATTTTGAAAAAGGTGTTAACAAACACTGGTGTGAACATCACACAGCACCGGTTATTGAAAACATCACAGTTCTATGTGATTACACTATTTTACAGACAGGAAGATTGAAACAAATATGACGGATATAACTGTCAAAAACCTAAAATAATTAAAAAACAACAACAAAAAAACAAAAAAAAAAACAACAAACAGAACAAACAAAAAACTTGCCTACTGATTGATATGGCTTACCCAGCGGACTGTAACATAGCAATCAAGGAACTAAAAAAAACCTATCGAAGTATATAGAGTTGGAAATCGAAATAGAAAAAAATGTGGAAATTGAAAACAAGAATGGCACCAGACATAATAGGTGAGCTTGGACTTGGTACGTTGTGAAACCATAACTAAAAATCAAAAGATAATAATAATAATAATAATAATAATAATAATAATAATAATAATAATAATAATAATTCCAAGTTGTCCAGTGTTAGTATCCACTTAATATAGAGTGAGCCAATATCTTCACTAGAAAATATGCCACTTTTACGAGAAGAAAACTGCAAATAACTGGTATGAAGATCATCCTGACCTGATTAGAGAGATAGCTGATTTTCTAAGCACTTAGATGTGGCACAAGGCTGAAAGTATTGGATACACAGCGAGCTTCAAACTCACTACTCAGCTGTAATAGTTTCTAGCGTGTCATGTTTGCTAACAATTACACTACGTCGAGGTACTTCCCGATTATAGAGATAGAACCTGTAACCATTTTATGGGACTTTACAATACACACAGACAGAAAAATAAAATCTAATCTAATTGCAGATTGAAATGTGTCTATGAAGGTCTTAAAAAATTATCAAAATAAAAGGATCTTGAAGTCGAAATCCCAAATATGTGCCACATGAGAGCATAAATAATTCCAGTTGTAAAAAAAATTGAACTCATGTGTACAGCTCACACATTATAAATTTTTTCTATGCAAATTTTGTAATTTTCTTACATAAATGATCAGTGGAAAATGTCATTTTCTGACGATAGGACTCTAAGAATTGTGTCTGCAACAGAAATCAAAAGAAATAATAATAATAATAATAATAATAATAATAATAATAATAATAATAATAATAAGAACGCGGTTGGGATTACAACGAGAATGACGTGCTTTTCTGAGGCTCCTGAAAACGTAACGTTTTTTCTTTTTTTTTTATGTAAACATTAATTTCTCATTTCACTATATTAAACTATATTAAACATAAACATTAATTTTTCCCTTCGTATATAATTTTAGTTGTATGTTTCTTCTTTTAATGATCCTTAAAGAGATTTATTAACTAGTTTTCTAAAGCAAGACAACGATAAAAAATATGACGAAAAGCGCTCTGTTCGATCGACGATATTCATTCTTAGAAAAAATATGTAATAATTTTTCTTAGAAAAAATTCTTTCTTAGAAAGAATATGTAATAATTTATTTATATTTGTTCGTTTATTTTATATATTTGTTTATTTTTCGATAATCTTATTCTCGTTGGATTTAATGAAAGAATAACACAGAATACAGTAGGCCAACAAATTATTTTTAAATTTTACGGTAGTAAACTCAAAGGTATGTCCACTTTTTCTTTCCTATTAAAAAATTTTTTGAGATTTTTTTTTTTTTATTTTTTTTTTATTTTTTTATTTTTTTTTTATTTTTTAATTTTTTTTTTTTAACGTAAATATTAATTTTGAATTTCACTATTTTAAACATAAACATTAATTTTTTCTTCGTATATAATTCAAATTGTATGTTTCTTCTTTTAATGATCCTTTAAATAGATTTATTAACTAGTCTTCTAAAGCAAGACAACGAAAAAAAAAATATGACGAAAAACACTAAAAAAATGTTCGATCTAGGATATTCTTTCTTAGAGAGAATATGTAATAATTTATTATATTTAATTTGTTCGTTCATTTTATATATTTATTTATTTTTCGATAATTTTATTCTCGCTGGATTTAATGAAAGAATAACACAGAATACAGTGGGCGAACAAATTATTATTTTTAAATGTTACGGTAGTAAACTCAAACTCAAAGGTATGTCCACTTTTTTTTTTTTTTTTTCATATTAAATTAAATTTTGAATTTTTTTTTTTTTGCAAGGACAAAGGTTAATAGTAGCAATAAATGTTTTTTTTTTTTTTTTTTTTTTTTTTTTTTTTTTTAACAATACTCTCTAAGTGCAGTGATGTTTTTTTTTTTTTTTTTTTTCTCCGATGAACGGCCGTTACATCCAAGTCTGTTTGTTTTTTCAACCAGCGTCTCTCTCTTTGAATTTTTCTTTTTCTCAATATGAAATTCTGTTTTAATATAAACAGGATTTTTTCTTTAGATATTAGGGAATTTTTTTTTTTTTTTTTTTTTTTTTAACAATACTCTCTAAGTGCAGTGATGTTTTTTTTTTTTTTTTTTCTCCGATGAACGGCCGTTACATCCAAGTTTGTTTGTTTTTTCAACCAGCGTCTCTCTCTTTGAATTTTTCTTTTTCTCAATATGAAATTCTGTTTTAATATAAACAGGATTTTTTCTTTAGATATTAGGGAATTTTTTTTAACGAAATTCTGCTTTATTTTAATTTATCTGTTTGTTCTTTAAATTAACCTAAATAAAATCATCCGTATTATATTTCCTTTAGCTGTCGATATTTCGTGTAAATTATTATTTTTTTTTTTTTTAACTATTATAATTTTCTTAAAAACAAAACAAAACAAGAAAATAAATTAAATCCGATGAAAAACAATTTATATGGTATTATTTTATAGAAAGTCTACGTATTTTTTTTGATAAATTTATTTTTATTTATTTATTGTTTTAATTTACTTATTTAATTTATCTTATTAAGATAATCCAATATTGACCAACGACTTTGTTGAAAAAATGAAAGATAAAGTGGACGAACAAATTATTACATTTTTTTTTTTTTTTTTTTTTTTTTTTTTTTTTTTCAACAAACGTCTCTCTATTTGAATTTTTCCTTTTCTCAATATGAAATTTTGTTTTAATATAAACAGGATTTTTTTTTTTTTTTTTCTTAAGATATTATAATTTTTTTTTTTTTTTTTTAAACAAACTACTCAAGTAATATTGATGTTTTGTTTCGTTGAGCCGTCTTTCTCCTTGAATTCCAATCGCGTCTATGTCAGATGTTGCTTGGCAGCCCATTTAGGAGAAGGAAAACTCCGAACAACAACCCGCAACTCAAGGTGTTAATCGTGCCGAGGAGTGAATGGCTACTGCGTTATGAGGTCACAAACGATTCCCTACAGGCTTCGGGACCCTGTTTGTAAAAGACCGTTACCCAACGTGCCGGGCAACTTTGGGTGGACTTTTGAACCCGTGCGTCACTCGTGGGAAAAACATGAAAAACACAAATAGAAATAAAAAGTCCAGTATGGCTCTTCCAGTGGATAAACAGGGAGCCCGTCCTTCAGGAGGGAACCTACCTGAGGTCGAAAAATCTGCCATAGGAACAAACTCCTACACAAAGAATGTATCTTCAGGTCCCCACAACCAGGATAATCCTAATGATGGTCCTGAAAATTCACCAGCTAGATCTACAACCGTATATTTAAAGAAAGAAAAAATAAAATGGTCTCGTGAGGAGTACAAAGTCGTTATGACTGCATTTCATGAAGCGTTACTCAAACCTCAAAAAAACATGACTCGCCAAACATATGACATTTGGCGTGAAAAAGTTGGTCAAACAAATAGAAAGTATATTGACGAAAATAAATTGGCCAATGTACGTAGGTACATTATTCGTAATAACCGACTGTCAGAGGCTGAGATTCACGAAATTAAAAGAATTGTAACAAGAAGAGTCGAATCAACAAAATATGAAAAGGAACCGGAACCAGAAATAAAAAGTAATAACATCAAACAAATCACAGGTCATAATGTAGAAACCGTGAAACACGCAAATCACTGCGAAGATAATGATGTAAGTCTAAAAGTGCTGGAAAGGTGCGATCTGAGTCTGAGTCAGTTAAAAGACAAAAATAAAATTAGTTCAGAACACATCGAAGATAATTATTTGACGGAAAATAACAATATACAGGAAGCCAAGATAGAAATAAAAAACCAGCTAAGTCAAATACAAAGTATTACAATGGAGGAACGTGAACAGCTCCCAAAATTCCAACCAACAAAACAAAACCTCCGAACTATTAAATTGTACAATGCAGCACTGAAATCAATACTGGATGAAGACCCGAATACAAATCTTAACGAAGTAATATATGCATCAGCAACAGCAGCAACAAAAAAATTAAACATCAAAATAAAAACAAGGCAGTCACGCAGACGTGAAGATCCACCTTGGAAAAGAAAAATCGAAAAAGAAATCGAACAACTAAGAAGTGAACTGTCAGTACTGGATGAACTGAGTAGAGGAATAAATGTAAGAACTAGGAAAAGAAGAAGAGCCGAAAAAAAATATAACATCAGGAATGAAAATGACGTCTTATCAAATAAAGAAAAAATAAAGCAAAAAATCCAACTGAAGGCTCAAAGAATAAGACGCTATGAAAAAAGAGCAAAATTTTACAGACAAAACAAGATCTTTCAGACTGATACAAAGAGATTTTACAGGGAAATAGGTAAAAAAAGAATTGAAGTGACAGTACCCCCCAGAATGGAAGAAGTCACACAGTTCTGGGAAAAGATATGGGCTTGCCCTAAAGAACCTAGCAAGGAAGTACATTGGATTACGCAGGAGATAGAACGAATGAAGAATAAACCCGAACAGACATGGTCTGGAATTACAGAAGATGATATTAAATTTGCACTAAAAAAAGCACACAATTGGAAAACTCCAGGTATAGATAAAATTCCTAACTTTTGGCTATATTATTTAAATGCAGCACATAAAAAATTAGCCAAAGAACTCCAAGAAATGGTTGACGATCCCACTAAAATTCCTGCATGGATGACAAAAGGAATTACATTTCTTCTACCCAAGAATGGTGACACAAACAACCCGAAAAACTACAGACCAATTACATGTCTTCCGACAACATATAAACTACTAACATCTATTTTAACAAAACAAACATATTTATTCTTAGAAAGAAATGACATGATACCGCTTGAACAAAAAGGGTGCAAACGTGGCTGTTATGGCTGTAAAGACCAATTGCTAATTAACAAAATGATCCTGGAAAACTGCTACAAGACAAAGAAAAATCTTAGTACTGCCTGGATAGACTACCGAAAGGCATTCGATAGTGTGCCACATGAATGGATTTTAAAGACTTTAAATATATACAAGATATCGCCCGTCATCATCAATTTCATCAAACAGTGCATGCCTATATGGAAAACAACCCTTTACCTCAATCATATAAATGGAACCGATAAGTCTGATGAAATAAACATCAAAAGAGGTATATTTCAAGGTGATTCTTTATCTCCCTTACTATTCTGCATATCATTAATAGCACTAACCAGTCAACTTAATAAGACAGAATGTGGTTATAAAATAGGCCAAAAGAAAATAAGCCATCTATTTTACATGGATGACTTAAAGTTATATGCTAAGAATGATAATGAGCTGGAAGGTCTTCTGCAAACTGTAAAATGCTTCAGCGAAGACATTGGAATGAAATTTAATTTGAATAAATGTGCTAAAGCTACAGTTTTACGTGGATCAATACAAGAAACATCCTCAATTAGCCTAGACCCTGCTGTAACAATAAAAGAATTGAAACCAGAAGAAGCTTATAAATACCTAGGTGTAAATGAGAGCGAAAACATTCACCATAAAAAAATGAAAGAAATAGTGCGTAAAGAGTACTATAGAAGGCTACGAATGATATTAAAAACTGAATTAAATTCACAGAATAGAGTTATGGCCATTAATAGCCTTGCAATCCCAGTTGTCCAATATAGCTTCAACATCTTAAACTGGACTCTAAACGACATCAGGCGAATGGATGTTAAAACAAGAAAGCTTCTTTCTAAGCATAGGATGCATCACCCAAAGGCTGATGTAGACCGTCTATACATACCCCGTAAAGAAGGTGGAAGGGGTCTTATTCAGCTGGAATTGTCATACAAGACAACAACTATTGGCTTACTAACATACATAGAAACAACAAAGGATTGGATGATACAATTAGTAAGGCAACATGAAGAAAGAAAGAAAAAATATTCAATAATAAAAGAAGGCAGTAAATACAAACAAGAATTACAGTTAGTAGATTCTGTAGAAAAGCAAAACAGTAGCCAAGAACCAACTATTGCGGCAAAAAATATGAAAATGAAAGCCAAAGATAAAGCTCTTGAAAAGATGAAACAGCGCTGGCAAGACAAACCTCTGCATGGCCAATATCCAGTACGTGCCAATAAATCCAATGTTGACAAAGTTAATACTCATCGATGGTTACGTGCATCTGGATTAAAGTCTGAAACTGAAGGATTTATACTTGCAGCACAAGACCAAAGTCTTTTCACGAGAAACTTTCAGGCAAATATTATGCATAATAATATGGATCCAAAATGCAGGTTTTGTGATAAACACCAAGAAACAATAGACCACCTAATCTCAGGCTGTTCTGTGCTTGCCCCAAACGAATATAAAAATCGCCACGATAGAGTTGGGCAATATTTACATTGGGCAATGTGCAAACATTATGGAAAAGCTGTAAACAAACACTGGTATGAACATCATCCAGCACCGGTTACAAAAATAGAAGATGTAACCATTCTATGGGATTACACCATCTACACAGACAGAAAAATTGAAGCAAACAGGCCAGACATTATTGTTAAAAACCAGAAGGAGAAAACTTGTCTATTAATTGATATGGCTTGTCCAGCGGATTGTAACATAGCAATCAAGGAATTTGAAAAACTGTCAAAATATAAAGACCTGGAAATTGAAATAGAAAAAATGTGGAAATTGAAAACAAGAGTTGTGCCAGTGATAGTAGGTGCACTTGGAATGATAAAAAATGGAACAAAACAACACATTGAAAGAATCCCTGGAAACCCCAGCTTAAGAGATATACAAAAAATTGTATTATTAAGTACAGCCCACACACTAAGGAAAACGTTATCTATGTAATGCTGGGGATGATAGGGAGGATAGAATAACATGAAATGGAGTCATAACAACACGCCACTACCTGCCTTAGGTCTCCCCGCAGACTTGGTTGGTAGTGAGACCAATGCAGAAATCTAAATTTGATGAAAAATGACATAATAATAATAATATTTTTTTTACTACCGTTTACTAATACATAGATCAAGAGCCACTCAAATTAGCTAGTGTTACTTTTTGGTGTTGTATTAACGTAAGAAAGGGTAAGAAGTGAAGTTCAATAATAATAATAATAATAATAATAATAATGTAAATATTGATAAAAGAAAGAAAGAAACATTTAAATGCATACGGTGGTCCCCCGACGAGTGTGTGTACGTCTGTGTGTTCTGTAAACTTTGTGATGCAAGGTAACCCGCGTTGTGCCGGTTCGTTGTACACGTCAACCATCAACACGTACTATGTTACCTGCCACACACAAGAATGTTGTATCGTCCATCACTTTCTCTTGTCGGCGCCTGTCACGTCGTCAGTTGTTATGCCAGAAACGCAGCATATGTAAGTCATTAGAAAACACTGTATCAATGATACAATCGCTCTCATCCGTTATATTCGGTATGTACCACACAATACACCCAGTGGGAAACTCGAGAACCAACATAATTATTATCATTACCATTTCATTCTACAGTTCATGATTTTGATGCTGGCGTTTATAAAGCAACCACATCCGACAAGACAACAAAGTGTTATTTTACATACAAATACTCAGAACAGGAACAGTTTCTAAGAGTGCGACCATCTGCTGTTCCGATGTTTTTTTAGCATAATTTAACTGCAATCTGCGCAAGATGGTCCTTAAATTGTTAATTATGAATGGTATGATTTTTTTTATATATATACTGTTCTTATTCTTCTATGTGCTCTGTTCTTTCAGAACGTAGGCGATCATGGCTTTCCATGTCTCCCTATCCCTGGTGACTCTGATCCCTGGTGACTCCTGTAACATCTTGTAACCCCCGTTTTGTCATCCACCAGCTCAGGCTCTTCAAATATGTTATCCGCTGCTTTCCTCTGTCTCTTTTTCCCTCTATCTGGCCTGTTAGTATCAGATTCTCCAAGCCCTCCTTCCTCATTGCATGTCCCAGGAACTTCAGCTGTCTCTTTCTGATGCTCAATATTAATTTTCTTTTCGTTTCCATCCTTTCCAAAATCTCACCATTGCTCACATGTTCGGTTCATGATATCCGTGGCATCCTTCCGTAGAACCACATTTCAGCTGCTTCAAGTTTTTCCTTCATCTTCGAAGATATTGTCTAACATTCACTGCCATATTGAAGAATCGACATCACATAGAAATCCAGTACTCTCTTTTTTGTTTCTAGCGAAATTGTCCTGTTTCTTAATACTTTACTCAACTTCTGGAACGCGTCCTTCGCCATGCCAATTCTCCTTCGGATCTCTGTGTCGCACTTTCCGTCTTCTGTTAGAACACTTCCCAGTTATTTAAATTTTTGTAACTGCTTGATTTTAGTATCCCCCACCTGTATTTAACATTTTGGGCTGCTCTTTTAGCTGATGACCATGCATTCAGTTTTTTTGTAGTTTATTTGTAGTCCTTTTTTAGTCCATCTAATACAAAATCCAAGGAACTGAGCGAGAATAAAGGAGAGGGCAGAGGGGATTAAGACGAGTACATTATGAGGACGTATAGGACGGATATCAGTTGAGTCTGGACCAAAATTGTAGTTCTCAGGAAATCATTGTCTTTGGTGTTTTGAGAATTTTTTCAGATATATAAAGCAGAAAGTGGGTATGACTGTGAAGTATGGGAGACCATAATTGATCTCCTGTGCTTTAGAAGACTGGTTATTAATGATGATTTACATTGGAAGGAAGGGTTCGATAACTGAGAGTACTCTCCCAGAGATTCCATAGCTGGCAAGTTTGTATATCAATCATCTGTACCATACCTTTGAAGTCTTTGAGATATCTAGGGAGATTACACTCGTGATGTATTTATTATTAGCAATTCTCTGATTCTATGTGTGATAATATTTAAGGCAGCAGCAGTGGACCTACATGAGCGTAAACCATACTGCTTGTCACGCAGGAGTTTGCTTTTGTTGAAGTGTTCAACAACTTTATGATGGCTTCATAATTTTTTTTAATGGCACTAAGCAGGCTGATATTGTCTAGGATAAGAACTTACCTATGAGACACACACTAGATAATTTCCATAGGCTTTGGAAACATTTCTTTTTAACTCAGCGGTTAAATATCTTCGCCAACATTAGAAAAAAATTGACCAGGGTTCTTCAGAAAAACTAACAGGTATTTTTCTGAGCCAGTAGCCTTTGTAGAGTCAATGCTTTTGATAACTCTGTAAATCACCCGAGTCGATACAGAAATATCACAAAGTCCGTGTTCCGTGAAGAGTAGAAAATTAGGCATGGAATGACCTTTGTCGTCTAACAGAAGCAAAGTTCATAAAAAGAGCTTAGTCTTATTCGACGAGGATCAAATAATCACAGGGTCATTTATAATTGACTATAGTTTAATAATAGTTTCAACTATCGAGTTTTCTGTTTCCGATTATTCAAAACTGACGGTATCTAATTTTATGTTTTCTACTTTGACTTGGATACTTGCCCATAGTTGTTCTTTGTATTTTCCAGGGCTTCATGACTTTTTTGCAGCGATTGCGAGTCGTTCTGAATGAAGCAAGGTTTCTACTACACTGTTCCCTTTGACAGAGACTGTAGTATGAGTTGCTGTGGGGAATGGTTGCAGCCCATCCAGACGTGAATCAAGCCTTGCTATTTAGCTTATTGGCATATTTTGTGAGGGTTAAAGCTTTGAAGAGAATCCGATCGGAAATGAAGGAGGTTGACCTGGAAGGTTCGTTTTTTAAGAGAACTGAGAGTGATTGATTCTGCAGATTTAACAATGAAACAGCAAATCTTTGGTTTTTGAATCAACCACGAGACAGATAAAAAATGTACCCCAAAAACAGAAAACTGCATGAGGCGATGAAGTTCTAGCAGGTTAGTATGATTAGTCAGTTAGTTAATTGCCATACGTGATACACACTTAGGCGATCATGTCTCGAAAGAATCATGACTGACTAGGCAAAAGATTTTTCCATAGTAGATTGCTATTACTTTCTGCGATAGACTGGTTACCAACCAAGGCTATAGAAACCAGTTTATTCTGCTATTCAATCCATAGCTGGAGGGAGAAGAGATGAATTAACATCTTTAGTATCTATGCGTAAGGGAATGCAACGAATTCAACTGTAATTCGAACTCGGGTCTCCGAGTTCTCATTCCAAGCTGATATCCATTACACCACAACATACATGATATCCTTCTCTATCGAGAATACGAGTAAGCTTGTCTTTAATCTGGGTCAGTTCACAAGCTATAAAGAAGCCAAACAATAATTTCCCTGTTCGTCACTTCTGTGTACTGGTCACTCCTTGTGGTGAACATTGAAATCACCAAAAATGTGGATGTTAGCTGAAAGATGACCGGAGAGAACGTCATCAATACCCCGCTATTCTGGCAACCATTGCAATGCCATCATCCTGAGGACGATAAACGAAGGATATGTTATGAACAATGGGGGCCCTCGTTCATTAAGCACAGAAAAATGGGATCCACGTTTTGTGGTCTCTTGCACAGAGAAACCAATACTTGATCTAGTCTTCAAGCATATTGACTTGTCTGTTTAGATAGCCTTCTCTTGTGAGTAAGGGTGAGTATCCCAGGATTATGAAGTACTGAATTATAATAGATATAAACCAAGAGGGAGGTTAGACCCCATGAAGGTATAGTACAACCTTTGGATAGTTCAGTCGTCATTTACTTATGTTAGTAAATGAAATAGAAAAATTGATGTCTACTTTATGTATGGTTGGTCTGGGTTTGGTTATTTTGTAAGTCTTATCATTATTCATTTTTGGTTTGAGGAGTGAGGAATAGAGATAACGAGGCAGTATTTTTCTACATTTTTCTACATATACCATCTAGGGTGGTATATGTAAAAAAAAAATCTCACCTAGTCACCAGAAAGCATAGGCGTAGCTGTACACTTCATCATTACATAGAGATGCCTCGTTGGAGATTACTGCAAGGTCCAGACCCCATTCACAAAATAACAATATATATGATAAAATATAACATATATGATAAAATCCTTAGGAGTGATTATAACATATATGATAAAATCCTTAGGAGTGATTATAACATATATGATAAAATCCTTAGGAGTGATTATAACATATATGATAAAATCCTTAGGAGTGATTTTAAGGTTTAGATCCCTGGTTATCAGGCGGATAACGTCATTTCAGAGAAGCTTTTACCTGTAACACCCTTGATGATAGGACAACCAATTTAGGTTTAGGAAGTGGTTATAAGCATAAACACATTAAATACATAGGTGTAAGGATCATTTATAACATATCTAGTCGGGTGCTCCTACTATATATCTTGAGATTTTAAACAAAATCTGCAATGTAATCGGTTCTGACTTGGCATCTCGACCTCAGTCACTTCCTCATCGACGTGATGTGGTTTCCCTCTGTCTATTCTACAAATATTTTCATAACAACTGTTCGGACGAGATTGTTTTCCCTGGTACCCCGACCAGGTAAATCTAAACGTGATACTAGACTGACATCTAGGTCTCACACTTTCACTGTTGAAATAATTACACGTAACCGCTACTTCTACTCAAATAGTTTCTTTTCTCGCACTTACCGCCTGTGGAGCTCCCTTCCGTTTACTTGCTTACCTGATAGTTACAATCTCCAAAAAATTATATGCAATGTCAATTGCCATCTTCTATCGTTTTGAATACAGTTAATCTTTTATTCTTTTCTCAATATCCCTGTCTTTTCTCGCACTGTAACCCAAGCACACTAGTGACGGTTCCGCCTTGCTTGGGGTGAAATTTTAAAAAAAGAAATAATAATGAATATAATTGTTTTTTTTTAATCATATCACCCCGGGCAAGGCGGTAAGGCCACTGGTGTGCAGGGGGATACGTAAGAGTGAAAATATTGAAAAAGAGAAAACCGGAAACTACATCCTAAACAGGGAACAAGGGATGAGTCTCTACACCTGTTCAATAGACAATTATCATTGCAGTTGCTGCAGACTGCAACGTATCTTTGAAGTTGTTAAAAATCTATTACTCTACAAGTATCTTAAAGTAGAAATCTAGAAAAATCTGGTACATGAAAACATCAATAGTCGTAGTTGGGTCCTGGGTCTGATTGAAAAAACTTCTTATAAATTAATTGAAGTGATCCTTGGCAGCCCATACTAAAAAAAAAAAAAAATGTTCTCACAAGTGCAGATCACGTTTCACGAAGAGCTTTATGTAAAATGTTTGTAATCTTCAGTTGTTTTATTTTTATTTAAAAACAAATGTTCATTTGAAAATGTCATGATGCTATTCCTAAGATGTCTAGCTGGGACCCGGAAGGAATTGGGCATATAACAGAAATCAAAGGAAATAATAATAATAATAATAATAATAATAATAATAATAATAATAATAATACAACTCTGAAATAGAAAATTAATTATAGGAATAACTACTTAGTTTCAAATAAGGCACTCTGGACCATTCTTAAACTTGACAAAAAACAAATGTTCATTTGAAAATGTCATGATGATATTCCTAAGGTGTCTGACCGGGACCCGGAAGGAATTGGGTATACAACAGAAATCAAAGGAAATAATGATAATAATAAAATGCAACTCTGAAATAAGTTAATTATAGGAATAACTACTTAGTTTTAAATAAGGTACCTTGGACCATTTTTAAACTGGACAAAAGAACAACTTTAAAACATCAACGAAAAGAAACTGATGACAATACACAATGCATTGTAATAGAAAGATAATATCGACAGGCTATAAGTTGAAAGAAAATTAGGAAAGAAATAAACATATATCGTTGTATTGTCTTCATAATTCAAGGGATTTATAGAATTAATAAAACATAACACCGAATGATTACTCACTACAACGAACAGAAGAATGAATAGAAACATTTAGTACTCAAAAATACAAAGAAAACAATTATATGGACGCATTAAAAGGTAAATCTAAGAAGTTGTCCAGAAATCTACAGAGATATGACTACACAGATGAAACATTAAAAGAAAAACTGCGTCACTTAATAATGAACGAGACCGGCTGAAGGTACTGGCAACTCGGGCAGTCGCCATTAAGGTCGAGGACGCTATCTCGCCGCCATGTCATGTGTTTGGGGTCTTCCTAGGCTAAAGATTGTAAAAGCATACGTGTGATCATCTATGACCCAAGATAATAGATTCTTTGGATATTTTGTCAGTAAAAAAATGATTTTGTAAATACGATAGGTGTAGAAAGGGCCATGAAAAGATTTGCAGATCTAAAGGCTAGAAAAATGTTTTAGGTGAGATAATTGCTGTTTTCTTTAGCTTGTATTAAATTGTATATTGTAATAAACTCATTAATATACATTTTCAGTTCTGAAAATTAATAGCAAAATGCAAATTTAAAGTTCAGGTTGCCCGGGGTATCAGTCACCTCTAGAGCCGTCACTGGCAAGGACCTCAAGATAGAAATCAGTGGAATTTGGCATCTCAAGACAACAACATTAGATGGTGTTATTGGAGCCTTGAGAATGATATCAAAACGAGCAAAGAAATATGTGGATCAAATTCATGGCAGCCTTAAAATATGTGAATTGCAAAAAGTTATGCGCATAAGTATTTTTGAAATATTTCTCACCAGACTTTTGCTTCAAAAATTTTCTTTTCATCAGTGATCACAATTGTTATGCACTAAGTCCTCGAGTTGCAATAGTCCCGACCTACAACGATTCATTGTTACAACGCAATCTTCTTTAAACTTGTTTCGACTCTTGCCATTTATCTCATACATACACTACCGGCTATAATTATTAGGCTACCCCAGTTTAAAAAAAATGATGTATTTCATACTATTTTAGTATGTATTGCCAAGTGGATAATTCTAAATGAAAATAGAATGTCTTTTTGTTATTAGTACTTTGCAAAATTTTACAAGGCAGCCAGGAAGTCATTACTTCGGCCAACCAATAAGAAGAAGAGACTAGCATGGGGAAGAGGGCACAAAAACTGGACACCAGAACAGTTCTTTTGATGCACATGTTATTGTGCAGTATTAACAAAAAACATTCTATTTTCATTTAGAATTATCCACTTGGCAATAAATACTAAAAATAGTATAAAATACATCATTTTTTAAAAACTGGAGTGGCCTAATAATTATGGCCGTTAGTGTACAACTGTATACCCACGCATGAAATATCACTGCTAACCTTGGTTTTTTGCACTTTAAAATATGTACATAAGTGTTGGAGTAGATAGACTAAACTATCGCCCGGTTCACACTCCACCCACATCTATTGAACAGGTGAAGAGGCTCATCCCTTGTTTCCTGTTTAGGATGCGGTTCCCGGTTTTCTCTTTTCCAATCTTTTCACTCTTATTTTTTTTTCCAATTGGAGTAGATAGACTAAACTATCGCCCGGTTCACACTCCACCCACGTCTACTGAACAGGTGAAGAGGCGCATCCCTTGTTCCCTGTTTAGGATGTGGTTTCCGGCTTTCTCTTTTCCATTCTTTTTACCCTTACGTAGCCCCCTGCGCATCAGTGGCGTTATCGCCTTGCTTGGGGTGATATGATTTAAAAAAAAAAAAAAAAAAAGATAAGAAAATTTTCTTCTTAAACTATAAATTTGTGAATTTAAAAAAAATGTTTAAAAAAATCACGGCTGTTTTTTCTTTCTTCCCCAGATTTTATGCTGCTTCCGATTGCTGCAAGAGAGACTTACGTTCTTACATCACATCTAACGAAAACGAATGGCATCACTGCCAATAAATATACAAGCATCTTAAAACATTTTAATTTCATTAGAAACAAAGAAATGATTGCTGGATTGCCCTGTGATATCTATCCCTCTCTATGGAAGTGAATGCTGGACGATCTCATCGAGGATGAAGAAGAGGCTTGAGGCAGCAGAAATGTGATTTTACAGAAGGATGCTGAAGATTCCATGGACGGTAAACGTGTGCAACGATAAAGTGTTGGAAAGGATGCAAACGAGAAGAAAAATCTTACTAAATATCAGAAAGAGACAAATGAGGTTCCTGGGACGCGTAATGAGGAAGGAGGGCCTAGACAACTTAATACTCACAGGTCGGATAAAGGAAAGAAGAGACAGGGGAAAGCAGCGCGAGACGTTTTTGTTAGGTCTGAGCAAATGGATAGCGGAGCGGGGCTTAGAGATATCAAGAAAAAGTATTGAGAGCGACAAGAGACAGAGACAAGTGTAAGTCCACGATCTCCTACGTCCTGAAAGAGCACGGCACACGAAAAAGAAGAAATGTATTATATTTATGTCCTCATATATTTATTAGTCCGAATTATGCTAATATCTGTCATAGAAATGTATTTTTTATTGTCCTAAATTATTACTTTAATATTGCATTAGCATAGATGGGTGACGTAAGTGCTTATTCACGTAAATTTGCAGGCAGGTTTTAACTTACATAAAAAAAAATTGGGTTATAGTGCATCGTAGAAACGGAACTCTATCGTAAGTTGAGTACCCCACCCATATATATATATATATATATATATATATATATATATATATATATATATATATATATATATGCATATATATATATACGTGTGTTTTTTTTTCTGATTTCATGGCACTATATGTTTGTATCTTCTGATACAATTTTTTTTTTCTTTGGTTGACACTTGCGAGCAATTCGTACAACACAAAACAATGGCAAAACACAACAACAACAACAACAACAACAATAATAATAATAATAATAATAATAATAATAATAATAATAAACATGAAACAGCGCTGGCAAGACAAACCTCTGCATGGCCAATATCCAGTACGTGCCAATAAATCCAATGTTGACAAAGTTAATACTCATCGATGGTTACGTGCATCTGGATTAAAGTCCGAAACTGAAGGCTTTATTCTTGCAGCACAAGACCAAAGTCTTTTCACGAGAAACTTTCAGGCAAATATTATGCATAATAATATGGATCCAAAATGCAGGTTTTGTGATAAACACCAAGAAACAATAGACCACCTAATCTCAGGCTGTTCTGTGCTTGCCCCAAATGAATATAAAAATCACCACGATAGAGTTGGGCAATATTTACATTGGGCAATATGCAAACATTATGGAAAAGCTGTAGGCAAACACTGGTATGAACATCACCCAGCACCGGTTACAGAAATAGAAGATGTAACCATTCTATGGGATTACACCATCTACACAGACAGAAAAATTGAAGCAAACAGGCCAGACATTATTGTTAAAAACCAGAAAGAGAAAACTTGTCTATTAATTGATATGGCTTGTCCAGCGGATTGTAACATAGCAATCAAGGAATTTGAAAAACTGTCAAAATATAAAGACCTGGAAATTGAAATAGGAAAAATGTGGAAATTGAAAACAAGAGTTGTGCCAGTGATAGTAGGTGCACTTGGAATGATAAAAAATGGAACAAAACAACACATTGAAAGAATCCCTGGAAACCCCAGCTTAAGAGATATACAAAAAAATGTCTTATTAAGTACAGCCCACACACTAAGGAAAACTTTATCTATGTAATGCTGGAGATGATAGGGAAGATAGAAAAACATGAAATGGAGCCATAACAACACGCCACTACCTGCCTTAGGTCTCCCCGCAGACTTGGTTGGTAGTGAGACCAAAGCAGAAATCGAAATATGATGAAATATGACATAATAATAATAGGGATCTTGAAGTGGAAATCTTAAAAATGTGATATAAGTGGCTATCAATAATTCCAGTTATAGTTGGAGCCGTCGGTTTGATTGGAAAAAGGTTTCGATAAACTCATTGAAGGGATCCCTGGTAGCCAACGCCTTAATGATATACACAAAATTGTACTCCCAAGTACAGCTCAAACATTAGGAAGGGGTTTATCCATGTAAAATATGTGTGGTTTTAAGTTGCTTTCTTTCATTAAAAGTTTTTCCTTTTACAAAATTCTCAATGAAAATGTCATGTCTGAACATAGGTTGAGAGCTGAATGAAAAGGAATATACAACGGTAATCAAAGAAAGAAATGATAATAACTAGTTTTAATCCGTGAAAATTTCACGGGTTTTCCTATTTGAAATTGCTGATGAATCCTAATTCTTCGGTTTATGATTGCGTTCATGGCGAGTTCTACGACAATACCCTTAAAAATTCCACTATGACATCATTAAATATTTGAGCTTAACAAACTTAACAAAATATTGCAATAACAATTATAAATAGGAACGCTAGTCATTATTTTAAGGAGTAAGGAGGTACAAATAAAAAGATTTGGAATTGATAACGTTTTCTATTTTACTAAAAAAAAAACTGACGCTTAAACACCTCCATCTTCCCTTCTTTATTTCATTTTCTCACTTGAAACCAAGTAACCTCCTTGATATATCTTTTGACTTTCCGTGCAATCAAAACGGAATAGCCCATCATTTATGAGGTATTGGCAGGGCGAAAGATTTGATGAAATTAATTATGACACAGCAACGAAAACCATCTGGCTTCTGGCGCGAGCATACAAGTATATTAAATAGAAATAATAATTGTTTTCAACTCAGAGAAGAACACACTTAGGCTGTACAGTAGCAGTGGTAGTGATCCTTGTGTCAAATTTGCTATTTATGACGCGTTATTGTTGCTATTTAAGTGAAGAGAGCAAATGTCAAAGGTCGCGGGAGTGGCGGTATTTGGTGGCGTGCAGCGGTAGTGGTGATGACGATCTGCCATTTATTATTGTTATTTCACATCTACCTTTGACGTAAACACTCAGACGGTCTGTTGCATTTGTGATGCTTCCCTTTCAATTTACTGTATCCGTACGAATCCCGCCTGCACGGTTACAATACAGACATAGAGCAACAAGTATTTTTTTTATTCTCGTGAACGTGCGCGCGCACATACACACACATAAACACATTGATTAAAACACACACACACACATATACGTTTTGGCAGTAAATTTTCTTTTAAGCAGGTTTAATTGAAAGATTTTTATTTTCTCATCTTTCATACATGATAATGAATGTTTGTTTCCTGTTTGTGTTAAAATTGTTTGTACGCATGTATTTAAGCGGATACAACCATAATTAGTCATTTTCAAGAACAAGAATTATATGTTATAGTTTTGACATACTTGTAAACTGATCTATTTGTTTTTTCTATCAAAGAATTTAGCGTTTACACATATTAGTACCAGCGTTATTTTGAACGAGAGCAAGAAAATACACTTAAAAATTTCTTAAAACTTGCTCATGGTATATATATATATATATATATATATATATATATATAAACATCACACAATAAATCCCGTGCTTAACTAATAAAATGACAACTTTTAAGCGAAATTCGACTTTATTCATCAACATAGTCTCCTTCTAGTGTGATCCACTGATTCCAACGCTTCTCTAACAGTTCGATGCATTTTTGTAGAACGATTTGTCTTTGGCCTCAAAATACGCCTTAGTATTCTTTTGAGGTCTGCAAACAGCCAGTAGTTGCTGGGGGCCAGATATGAAGAATATGGTGGATGCGGAAGCAATACGAAATGCAATTCATTTTGGAATCTTTGCGATCGACTTGTGACAGGGTGTGTTGTCTTGGTAAAAGATCATTTTTTCTTCCACATTTGTGGCCGTTTTTTGGCAATTTCTTCATTCAAACGCACCAATAATACTCTCTAATATTCGCTATTGATGGTTCTTCCTTTCTCAAGATAATCGACGGACAAAATACTCTGCACATCCCAAGATACAGAGGCCAAAACCTTGCCTGCTGATGTTTTCGTCTTTGGTCGCATTGGACGGCTTTCACCTGGTGCTGTCTACTTAGCTGACTGCCAATTTGACTCCGTAGTGAAGTGGTGAATCCATGTTCCTTCCTTTGTCATATATTTATATAAAAATCTTCTTGTTGTTGCGTTGAAACAGTTGCAAACAACGCTTTTTAATCGACTCGTTGTTGTTTTTGATTGACTGTGAGTAATGCGGAACCTACATTGAACACAGCTTTTTCATTGACAAATGTTGATGCAAAATGGTGAATGCACTGTCTTCTGATCTGTTCAACTCCTCTGTTATCTCACGCAACTTCAATTTACGATCGGCCAAAACGAGTTTACGGATTTTTTTTGTGTTTTCCGGGACAACTCTGATTTTTGGGCAACCTGAGCGTTCAGCATCATTTGTGCCTGTACGACCGCTTTTAAAGTCAGTATACCACCTCGTTGTTTTTGATGGAACAGAGTTCGAATAACACTTATCGAGCCATTCCTTCGCTTGAACAGTATTTTTTCCCATCAGAAAGCAATGCTATATCAACACACAAAATTCAAATTTATCCATTGTTTTGAAAAATTTCAACAGCAGTTTCATTTAAATAACTGTAATTTGTAAATTAATAATCTGATTGGGCCCAAATTTTGTCACGTGCCATTTGAAGGTTAGTACATCATAAAAATTATATGGATTTTTAATTATTGGCGATATCTATATGTCAGGCTCGGGACTTATTGAGGAACGTGTTATATTTATTATTAATTATTACATTCATTTGGATATATATATATATATATATATATATATATATATATATAAACAGGACAAGAACTATTTTATCTTTTATGAGGCATCAAAATAAAGTTTAAAATCACCCCTGTCTTAACACATTTGCACACTACCGGTAGTGTGCAAAAGTATTGGGACAGGGGTGATTTTTCCTAAAAAAACTTACTGAAATTAAATACAGGGTGAAAATGAAAATTTTGTCAGAATTATTAAACTAAAAAGGAAGAGGAAGAAAAGCTTCGGAATTTGAATTGGCCTCCACAAAGCCCTGATCTCTATTTTATCAAGTCTGTCTAATTCTTCGTTGATTTGAATCAATGCTGCGATTGCTACACTCCGTTTCGACTTAAATACAGGCATCGAACCCTTGTACACTTGAAATTTTTCTTTGAATATGAAACACAGACCATTCTCATCCGACAGAAAGACCAGAAAACATTTTTTTAATTGTTTTTTTTAATTTTATATTGTTTTTTTTTTTTTAAACTGGTCGCTTGTCCACTTAGGTTTTTGCAATAATCATTTATAGGTTAATCCCAAAGCTCAAATAATTCAATTAAGTCTGTACCGAATTAGTCCATAGTATTTTTTAGCACATAAGACTGAACTTCTCGACATTTGTTACGGAATGATACATTACAAGTAATTTTGTTAATGAAATATAATTTATCACCTGAGACGTTAGTCGTGACTTTCGAAGTCATTCTTAATATAGGCTTTCCGAATTCTTTCCATGTGACTTCATTAATTATGGTGATATTATTACCAGTGTGTAGTTGCATTTTCACATTAAGTCAGTTGATTTAATCTGAAACTTCTACGTTCCTTGTTAACGATTCCAGCATTTTGAAAAAAAATCTTCGTCTTCTTTTTCGTTAGTTTCATACGTCTCCATAGAGCATTGAATAAAGAGATTTTGTTGCTATAAATTTTTGTCAGAATATTTATTGCTTCTTTGAAACAAATTTCTCATGTTTTTTTGTTTTTTTTTGAGTACGAAATTACAGTATTCTTCATGTTCTACCGGTACTAACTTTCTCAATAAAAGTCTTGTTTTTTCTCGTCTCTCCAGTCGTTTCATTCTTCGCTGAAAATTTGCTCGTATCTTCGAAAATAAGCAGAAAATATAATTCCATCATCTAGATTTATGTAAATTCAGATATGGCATTTGTCAGGGAGTAAAAGAACTTTGAGCATTTTCCATCCTCCTCTGAATTATTTCAAGTAACTTTTGTTGTTTCTGATGTTGCAATAACTGATGATGTTGCTGTTGTTGCTGTTGATGTCGTTGTTGATGCTGTTGTTGTTGTTGTTGAACGTTTACCACAGAGACCAACAATATTTCTTCTATATTTGAAGAATGTTTTTTCTTCTTTTTTTCTACCAAGTGAATAAATTAAACTAACGTGATTCAAAATTCTCGTCGTCACCTTTGTCCAGTGCGCCAAAGCAACAAGTAATTTTCTACTTGTTATCACTCAGTATGAGTTCTGATATTCACGTAACTCCAGTTATAATTTGTATGAGATTCGATTTCTCGTCACTCTTGTTAGAACTCGTATGTTTCGATCCTCGTCGTCACTGTTATAACTCGTTTTCTTGCTGTTGTTTTGCTTAGGTTACTTACTGTGGCGTAAGTAAGAGATACACTAGACTAACTACAACAGTTTCTTTTGCTACTTGGAGTTCTTTATTCAAGCGTCTAGACTGATTCATTTGTATCACAGGAGGTGTGTTATTTACTCTACAACAGTTTGACGACCCCAGTATTATCAAGACTTCTTACACTTCATTAATCGGATACTAGTTCTATTGCACGACATTTAAAACAAATTCATGTCCACCTTCACAATACAGAGATAATAGTCGTTCACAACGCCAGTATACTACCCCAGTATACTACACTGCGAAAATAACAAGCAATAACTTAAAATTCTAGAGGCCCTCTATATTAAAAGCAAGCGACCAACTCTCAACAAAATTTATTAAGAATGTAGCAGTATCGTATTGAAGTGCATTTAACCAACATGTAATGTCATTTTGCATTTTTCTACCAATTTCTGGTTAGCTCCCTTATATTGAGACGCTTTTTGCGAAAATCCATAGCTACAACGGACAAATTTAAATTGTAAAATAGTTATAACAGAGCGCCTTCAAGCGTGTTTTTCAAAATACCCATCAAAACGATTACAGTTACAATAAGTTTGTCTTTGTAATTCACTCCAAAGGATAATCTAAGAAGAAATAAAAAGTACTTGGATAGAAAAAACTACGACGCCCTTGATGAATTTCATTTTAATATCAAGAAACAGATTAGAGAATTAGAAAGGCTTATTACAAAATTAAATAGGTATATGTCTATATTGTTCAATGAAATATGCTTGAATATATATATATATATATATATATATATATATATATATATCTCAGTTATCATGTATGTCATGAAATATAGATCAGTTTACATGTACACTACTAGCCATAATTATTAGGCCACCCCTGTGTTTTAAAAATGATGTATTTCATACTATTTTTTAGTATTTATTGCCAAGTGAATAACTGTAAATGAAAATAGAACGGTTCTTTTGTTAATATTGTACAATAGCATGTGCATCAAATGAATCTATAAATATTTAATAATTACCTAGATTTCAGTTTCATTAATGAAAGTATGAAGAACATTTAGGGTGATTCGGACGAGTTCATCTTTGCTTCCTTGCCTTGTAAAATTTTGAAAAGTAATAATAAGTCATTCTATTTTCATTTGGCAATAAATACTAAGAATAGTATGAAATACATTAGGGTGGCCTAATAATTATGTCAAAATTATAACATATAATTCTTGTTCTTGAAAATGACCAATATATATATATATATATATATATGAGTGTGTGTGTGTGTGTGTGGAGAGAGAGAGAGAGAGAGAGAGCGAGAGAGAGCGAGAGAGAATAATAAATAATACCCAAAATGAAAATAATTGTGAGCTAATTACTATCCCATCATTTAAAAGTACTTTTCATGAGCTTATACAATGATATCACAAAGGATGCTGCTCAAGAAGGTAACGCCACATGTCCACACTACATTTGATTTTCGCACAGTAGCAAGTTTATTTTTGCTATTGTTTTGCATTACCTTGAAATTAATGTCAAACTAGGGTGTAGTAAGATAGCTATTTACACTGATATCCTCAATTTCCCAATTCAGAGATATTTAGCGATAAGGGAAGATGTAGACATACAAGGAAAGCCAGTGCTAGAGATGATTATTTGATGAAGTTACACGATCCCTAACAAGTTCTTGTAAGAAGATGCGTACTAATCTGCTTCCAAATTGGTAAAAATATCAGGTCTATATTTTTTTATATTTTTGATATAAGGCATTGTAATTATTTACACTATTTACATTCTTCGTACTATTGTTCTCATCTTTGTTGCTATTTATTGTCATGGGTCCTCAGGAACACATGGCGTAGTGGATAAAACCGTTGGTTGGATCCAATGATATGACAGAAAGAGTCGTGAGTTCAATACCTGGTTACAGCAAAGGTGAACAAAGAAGAAAAAAAATAGAGAGTTAAAGGGGCATAACTGATACTGAGACATCTGGAAGAAGCATGACCCAAGGAACTAGAACAACATACCACAGTGAATAAAATAATGACTTCAATTCGAAATTTAAATCATCTGAAGAAGATCGAAGCGTATAACGGCTGAAACATCGTGAAAATGGCAACAAAGATGCGAACAGCAGTCTAAACAATGCAAATAGTGTAAATAATATTTGTTCTTAAGGCAGTTTCACGTCATCTGAAGTTTTAATTTATTTTTAAAACATTTAAAAACTTGTTAACCACAGTTAACGGCAGCTATGAAACGAAATGCCTGAAATTTGTTGAGTAACATGATACCTGGACAGCTGAAGATTGGAGCAAAGTTATATTTTTACAGATGGATCTCCTCCGCGACAGTTCGTTACGCATCAAAGAAACATGAGACCCCCCGCTCAACTGGTGGTAAGAGATTTGATGAAAATTATACATTTCAAGCTAAGAAGCCACAATGCCGGATGAGTTGAGGCGGTATATTTAAATCTGGAACAACCAGACTGCACTTCTTTTCTCCAGAAACAATGATGAAAGGTGTGTGGTATGTAGAACTAATGCAGCAACATGTGCACCTTCATTAGTGCACATTATTTATGCATGATGGTTCTCTGTGCTACTGGTCAAAGGTCGTTCAGAATCTTTTGAATAGGATCAAAGTGATAACAGGGGATTAGACTGGGAACAGCCCAACTCTGAAATTATTTAAAAGTTTATGGGAAATTGTCAAAAGCAAAGTTGTAGAAAAACAACCTCTAAGTACTGAAGCACGGAGAGAAGCTATTAAAGAAGTTTGAACAAAAGAAATCTCGGTTGACTAACGTAACAACTTCATACTCAGCTAACTTCGTCACATCCAAGTAAAAATCAAAAGCAAAGTGGTCCGACAAAATACTGACAGCTTTACAATTTGGCTTGAAATGAATAGAGATCATCGTCATGTACTAATCTGTGAGTAAAATTGAATCAGTTACTCAAAAATGACTTGTTACATAAGTTGTTTTTAATCTTAAGATAGTATAAGTAAATGTGGTTTGAAACTTCTGTTAACGACTACATCTCTTTCTCTCTTTCTCTCTCTCTAGATATTTTCTTAACAAGATCTCTAGAATATTCAGACCGGTGGATATATATAAATGCACCGTTTACAGAAAAACATACTATCCACGCAGAGTATCCATTAAAAATAATGTTTAAACAAATGAATTTAAATAAATATGTCGGTTAATACAATTTCGTAACTTTCTGTAAAAATTCGTACCGAGCGCCCATAGCTCAGAGGTAGAATCGCCGACTTGACGCAAATTCGGTCGGGTTTCAATCCTGGGTTAAAAAGCAGTCGGAGTCTAACCGTACTGATAAGCTGTGATACAGCGAAACAGATCTGTCGGATGTGCGTCGTGGTGCAGTGAATATCGGCTCGTAACGAGAAATCGGGAAGCCGAGTTCGAATTCCAGCCGTATTCCTTCCATTCACTTACGCGCAAATACTCTTGGGGAAAGGTATTAATCCGTCTCTTCCCTTCAGTTATGGGTTACATAACAGGACGGTTTGGGTTCTGTAGCCTTGGTCGACAACCAGTCTACCGCAGAAAGCAATGTCAACCTACTGCAGGATAATCTTCTGCCCAGTCAGTCATGTCTCTTTCGAGACATAATCGCCCAAGCGTGTATCACGTATGGCACTTAACTGACTGATATATATATATATATATATATATATATATATATATATATATAATGTACTTGTCCGTTTGTTACTATCCGTTAATTTAGAAAACGGCTGCACTAATTGTTTTTATATTTTACTATAGCATTTTAATTGAATATGAGCTTGTTTTTATATACCTTATATTAAAAAATATGCCGTCTGGTCCAGCTGCTTTGTTTCTATTCAGTTCGGCTATTGCAGATTCCACTTCAGACTTTAACATTTCCAGTCTGTCCTCATGTTTGTGTATTATCGGTTGTTCTCTTTTGTCTGGAAAAGATCTTTTATATATTCTTCCCATCGTAGGAGTATTTCCTCTTTCTCCAATATGATTGTAGTATTTCCACTTTCTCCAATATGTTAGTTCCATCTTTGGATTTTATAGATCCTGTTGAAGAGCAAGTTTTTTTTCCTGTCAGTTCTTTTATTTCTTTATGCATGTCTGCTTTATTATGCATGTCTGCTTTATTATGCCTGCTCATTCTCTCTACTTCTGCAAATTTGTCATTGAGCCATTCCTCTTTAGCCTGTCTGCAATTTCTCCTTCGCTAGAAAACTTTTTCCATTTTTTCATACATTCATTTCAATATTTTCCTTAATATATAAAGTATATATCATGCTCTAAAAGTATGTTTATACCAGTAATAGAGGTGCTGGTTAGGCCATCAGACGGTAGATAAAAAAGTGCTCAATGCACAATTAAAGCAAAAGAATTGAATATGCAAAGCCAACAATATGTCACAAACGAAATACACACTGCTTACTTACCACCTGAGTTTCGACAACACCTAGGATTCGACCGGTTTCATTCTTTTCCTCAATAATGTCTGTTAGTAGACGAAACGTATCGGCTGAAGCTACAGTTTTTCTCTTGTTTCCTTTCTTTTAGTCATATATATATATATATATATATATATATATATATATATATATATATATATAAAGAAGGTGTAAGGCAATATCCACCTGAGTATAGATTTCCGGTCATGATATAAATTATGTCAAGTCCTTTCCTTACCTCGGTAGCAAGGTGAACCAAAGAATTGCTAAAGCCACTTGTGCCTTTGGAAATCTTCGTCATCGCTTGTGGGACGAAAGGGGTATTCGACTAGACACAAAAATCCTTGTTTACCGTGTTGTTGTTCTTTCCATTCTTCTTTACGGCTTGTGGACTCCGTACAGACATCACATTCATCAGTTAGACGTATTCCACAAAAGCTGTCTACGCTCCATTTGTGGTCTTGGCCTCCGCGACAAGGTTTCAAATGCTAAATTGTTCACAAAATGCAAAATATCTGGAATCGAACCATTCCTTATCCAATCGCAATTGCGGTGGGCTGGTCACGTCTTGAGGATACCTGATGACAGAATTCCGAAGATTGCGATGTACAGTCAGCTAGCAGATGGGAGAAGGAATGTGGGACGGCCTTGGCTTAGGTACAAAGACAAGTTGAAGAGTAACCTGTCTGCAGTGAACATACCATATGGAGGTCTTGAAAATGTGGTGAGTGACAGCAAAGAATGGAGATCACAGTGTTTTGAAGGTCTCCAGAAGTTTCAATCTGAAAGCATAAACAAAACTGAAAGAAAACCGAGAAAGAGCAAAACGACTAGCAGCGGCACCACTATCTGCAGCGGTCAGTCTGCATTCATGTTCTATTTGCGGCCTTGTTTGCAAATCTCTTCAGAGGCAAAAACATAAATGAATTTTATAAATATAAGTTGTCTGAACCTCATACGTCGAAATCGACGGGAGAGTCCATCATATATATATAAGCAATGTTTGTCCTCTGACTATCTCTCTCAGCTTCTGCTCTGCCGCTCATTTATAGCGTCTCGTTAGATAGGGTGCTCAATGTTTCTTTCTGCTACTCTTGCCTTCAGTATGTCCTGTGAGTATCAGATTCTCCAAGCACTCTTTCCTCATAGTATGCCTTAAAAACTTAAACTAGCTCTAAGTGCAAGTTTAAGTACAAGTTCGTTTATTCATCTAAATGTAATTATTAAGTGTCTTTTTAAAATTCTAGATGTAAGCATCAGTATTTTTTGTTTGTTCCATTTGCCCTTAATTGAATAATTTGGTTTGAATCACATACAAACCAATATTTAATATTGCGTGGGATGCAATCGGTTAAATTGGATAATGAAACGTCTGTATTGAGTAAGGAATATCAATTTTAAAAAATGACGTTTTCTCGTACTATTTTAACTGATGGTTCAGTCAGTCAATTGCCATACGTGGTACAAAAATGGTCGATCATGTCTCCAGGATCCAGGACTGACTAGGCAGAATATTTTTCCGTAGTAAGTTGCCATTTCTTTCAGCGGTAGACTAGTTGCCAACCAAGGCTATAGAACCCAATCTGTTTTGCTATTCAACTCATAGCTAGATGAAGAAGAGATGACTGCAACAAATTCAATTGGAATTCGAACTCGGCTCTCCAATTTCTTATTTTGAGTCGATATCCATTGCACCAAAACACACATTTTCCCTCAAAGCCTTTTTTTTTGCTTTGAGGATAGAGTTCAATCGTAACTCTCTTGAGTGGCAGAACGCAAATTCTATGAAACTTTGGCTAATCGATATCTTGAGGCTTGTAAGCGCGCAATTAGACGAAGAAGTCATTAGAACCAGTCTCCCTTTGTTAAAACGGAGCAGCTCAAACTGCTCCATAGCGGCAAGGATGCGCCCCATCCAAACACAAAATTATTTTAATGCCATGTCCCTTCTGAATGTAAGTGATTATGACACTTCACAGTTTCTTTTTTACTATCTGTGAATTGTTTGTATTGTTGGGAAAGGTAGGTGGTTCCCGTTGCCTCTCCGGTTTTGAGTTTTTCTTTTTCCTAGACTGACGCACAAGGTTGTAAAGCTCAGTCTACACTGCTATTTAATCCATAGGTTGGGGTTGGAAGAAGAGACAAATTCATTTATTTTCCGATTAGTGCGAAAATGTGTATAACAGACTATCCCGAAATTTTAACTCTGCTCGTTGATTCCATTTTTCGCGTCGATATCAGTCTCATTACTTGCACATCTCATACCCCCCCCCCCCCCAAAAAAAAGAAAACAGACAAAAAAAACAAAAAAAACTTCAATAATGAAATCACATAACACGTATGAAGATATATTGTTCTCATTCTTCGGTACAAGTTCCAAAGATATCTTGCCTTTGAAGTTCCCTGTAGGTTACCAGGGTGGACATACACCTGAAGAAAGCCAAGGTTAGGGAAGAACGATCGAAAAGTTTTAAAAGTAACAAAATTGGTCCGACCGAAAATAATGCAAATAAGAATAACTCTTCATTCCAGAAATTCAGGCAGAAAATGGAATAAAGTTACATACAAACATTTAGACGTTTTTTTTAACGCAAATATCTAAATATTTCTCATATGTAATGTAATGTGGGAGGCCTTTCATTTTCAGAGACGTGATCGAGTTTCGACAGGCTACTCTGTCATCATCAGGCAAGGTTTATTGAAATGAGGAAATACTAACTCAGGCGTGGTATTAACTATCAGTAACAGATAATTACACACCATAGAAATATAATCAACAGTGTATACAGAAATAGACACTCACGGACATAGATATAAGAAGCTATTATACAAAATACTCATGACATTATTTTTTGTAGGGTGAGGATTGTGTGTGTACGTTGAGAAATAAAAAATAATGGTGATTACCAAAGCGAGAAAAGGTAAGACAGTTGAAAAAATGAAACATTGAGAATGAAGAGAGAAAAGAAATTAAATACTGTGTGTGTTGGCATTTTGAAATGAGCAAAATATTTATTTTAATGCAATTTATTATTGCATTGAAATAAATATTTTGCTCATTATAGTGAACTAGCAGTATTCATTACACTCGGGGTTGCTCAGGTGTAATGAAAACTTTAAAACTAATCCATGGTCCTGGAGCTCAGGTTCTTTGGACGTTGGCACGAAAGACTAAAAAGCAATAGTTGTTTCCAGTTAAAGCGAAACCGTAGACTGAAAGAAAAATGAATGGATGTAAGTGAAATTTTTATTTCCTGGAATCGATGTCAAATAAGCTTTTTTCGTCGTAAACTGAATTTTGAAGGCTAAATAAGTCCTCTGAGTAAATGGTATTATGGCTGAGACTAAGAACTACAATTATACCTACTTAGAGCCAAACCCGAAGCAAAAACTAAAATAAAAGGGCTGAAAAAAATACAGACATACAGGCAGATAAACAGACACAGAGACAAACATCTTGCCTTTATATATATATATATATATATATATATATATATAAATTGTTTTAATGCCATGTCCCTTCTGAATGTAAGTGATTATGACACTTCACAGTTTCTTTTTTATTATCTGTGAATTGTTTGTATTCTTGGGAAAGGTAGGTGGTTCCCGTTGCCTCTCCGGTTTTGAGTTTTTCTTTTTCCTAGACTGACGCACAAGGTTGTAAAGCTCAGTCTACACTGCAATTTAATCCATAGGTTGGGGTTGGAAGAAGAGACAAATTCATTTATTTTCCGATTAGTGCGAAAATGTGTATAACAGACTATCCCGAAATTTTAACTCTGCTCGTTGATTCCATTTTTCGCGTCGATATATATATATATATATATTATCGATTTTCTGCACTATTGTAAGAACTGCAACCTTGAAACTTCTGAATAACGTTTCTTATGTCTTTGTCTATGAGTGTATCAAATTTGATTAAAATCGGACCACTCCTTCTATAACCTGATTTTTTCGATTATCGATTTTCGATATTTATCGGGGGTACCTCGATACAAAACTTAACTAAGAACACTCACAGACGCTTATAGTACAAGTGTGTAAATTTTCAAGAAAATCAGTTCAGCCGTTTCGGAGTCTATAGGTAACGGACACACACACACTCACAGACAGACACACACATACACAGACAAAGTTCCATTTATAAATAAGTTTAGATAGAGAATAAATAAAATAAATACTGTAGTGATATGTAAATGACTACCTACTTAGCACAGTTAAGGCATAGAAACTAGATAAGTGTCAAAGCAGTAAGAGAACGGGCATCTGACATTTCATAGCAAAAATCTTAGAGAATAAAATCTAAAAAGTGAAAAATGAGTAACTAGACGATTTCGAACAATTTTTTAAAATCATCTCACATCTTCAATAATAATCATTAGAAGTTTCCATGACAATATCATGTTTTTTGTATTTTAATTTTCTGACGGAGAAACGACTCGGAATGAAGACTCGGAGAACAGTGTTTGAATTCCGGTCGAGTTAATTATCACTTTTTGTGGTGAAGAATTTCGGAATGAGAAATCGGAGAGCCGAGTTCGAATTCCAGTTGAATTCCTTGTATTCACTTACGCGCAAATACCCTTGAGAAAGGTATTAATTCATCTGTTCCCTCCAGTTATGGGTTAAATAACAGGACAGATTGGGTTCTATAACCTTGGCTGGCAACCAATCTACCGCAGAAAGTAATGGCAACTTACTGCGGGATAATCTTCTGCCCAGTCAGTCATGTTTCTTTCGAGACATGATCGCCTAAGCGTGTATCACTTAACTTAGTGACTGACATGCTAATACTCTTGGGAAAAGTATAAATGCATCCCTTCACCTATTCTATGAGTAAATAGCGAGATAGATTGGGCCCTATAGCCTTGGTGGCAATAGGTCTACAAGAAGGGACATTCTGAATTCAAGCCAGCCTTGAGAGGGTTGGACACTGTCAGGCTGTTTTATTCATGAAGCACGATCCTTGCTGTGGCTGTAGTACATGTGGTGCTCCTACGATACAAGGAGTTACGGAATTTATTATTGTGATTCCCCAAGTTAAATAATTGAATAAACTGCTTGCAAGTTCCATTCCTATGAAATACTGAAGAAAATTCACCTATTGCATCGATAAATAACTTCAACAAAATATTGTAATAACAATTAAGTGTATGAATGCCGGTCATCATTTAAAGAAATAAGAGGGTACAAATAAAAAGATTAAAAATTCAAAGATTTTTCTATTTCACAGAAGCCAACGTTAAACGCATGAGTGCATTATCATTTCTTTCTTTCTTTCTTTTTGTCTTTCTTATTATGTATATAATTTTTTAAATATTGTCGCTAATACAGGATGTTCATAATGTCCGTGTGCACTTTAAAACTATTTGTATTTGTGAGCTTGAACAATTAAACTTGAAAGATAATACAGTGTTTGAACAAGATGGAGCTCCTTATCACTTTGCTCTGCTGGTTAGACAGTTTCTAAATCAGAAAAGGGTGGCCCATTTTATTGGCCTCCACGTTCGCCAGATTTGACTCCATTAGTTTTTTTTTATGGGGGCATATGAAAACAATTGTGTATACAACCAAACCTAGTTCATTAGAAGATTTAAAAGCTAAAATAACTAATTTGATTTCAGGCATTACTGTAAATCAGTTGGCAAATGTTTTCCGTGAACTGCAAAATCGTATTACCTTTTGTATTGCTAATGATGGAGGACATCTGAAAAATTAAATAAAATTTCAATAAAACCTTAAAAAATATAGATTTACTTCTTTTTAATCCTTTTTACAAATTATTTCCATCGCAAATACAAATAAAGTTATAAATTTTTTAAAATGCACACGAATTTTATGGACACCCTGTATATCTTTACTATATTTAATATATCTTTTTCTTCCGTTCTTCCGCAAACGCAAAACGGAATGGTTCATTATTCATATGACGCACGTTTATCTAACTAACTAATGAGGAAAAAGCAGATATAACTTTACTTTAGTTAACCAAATACAAGACTCAAGAGCCACTGAAGGTAGGGATTACTGAGCAAGATTGTTGTATGAAAGGAAGAAGTGATTAAAAATGCATATTATGAACATATGAAAGACAGATATCGGTTAACACTGAAGTTGAAGAGTATCTATAGAAAATGTATATATATATATATATATATATAGAGAGAGAGAGAGAGAGAGAATATAGACAAGACCATTTCTACTCATCCATTCACTAATATATTTGTGTCAGTGATTTTAATGCCAACCACGCCAAGTGGCTAGAAAACTCTGTCACAATTTTTGCTGGTGTTCATGCCACTAACTTTCAATCACTCAGTCTCTCAAATAAGTTGTGGATTTCTCCATGCGTTTCTCCAAGAACCCTAATGGACTCGGTTCACTGCTAGATCTCTGTTTCACTTCCATCTCTGACTCTTGCCATGCCATGCAGCTCTGTCCTCTTAGCAACTCTGATCATGCCGTGGTTTATGTTAATATCTCCTTCTACTCTCTCTCTCTCCTTTGAGGAACCTACTGCTCGCAGGATATTTTACTGCTATCAAAGAGCGGACTGGAAGGCGTTCCATGAATTCCTTTGTGATATCCCTTGGAACAAAGTTTTTAGTTTCTCTGTTGAAGACTGTGCATCCGAGGTCTTCTCTTGGGTGAAAGCTGATATCGATGCTTTCATCCCATCCATGAATTTCTGACTCAAGCCTCATTCTTGCTCGGAGGCTATTGCACACAGGAACCACTTCTTCCTGCTTTACCGGGGAGACGCGTCTTACCATAATAGACACCTTTTTTCTCTGTTCGCAATGAATGTAAGCGAGTACTAGATGATGCTAAGCTGTTATTTGCTAATAGAATGAAGCAGCGTATAGCATTCCGCAAGTTTGACTTTAGGGACTACTAGTGGATCTGTAAATGTGTTCTAAACAACAGCAAACCTTCGATACCACCACTACTCAATAATTTTGAGATTCGCACTCCTACAGCGGAGTGCTTTGCTCATAAATTCTTTCATAATTCAAAACTTGACTCATCTGGAGTACCCACACCATACTTCCCTCCTCCTCCTAGAACTGAGGCCCAGCTGTGTGATATATACATAATCCGCACTCTAGTCTCAAAGATTAGTTCTAAGCTTCACTCCCATAAAGCATTTGGATGTGATGATATTCCAGTAATCGTCCTTAAGAAACGTGCACTTGAACTATCTCTAGTTTTCTTTTAAACTCTACAACTATTGCCTTGCTGCCACTTGCTTCCCTGCTTGTTTGACGTCATCTTCTGTAGTTCCTGTCTTTAAAAACTATGGAGAGCCCTCCGACCATTCTAACTATCGAACTATCCGTCTCTTATCAATTTTTGCCAGCATTCGAGGCTATTATCAATGCTGAAATGATTCAGCATCTTACATCCAACAAATTATTTTCTGACAAGTGGTATGGCTTCCGCTTCGCCAGGTCTACTGCTGATAAGCTAACGACCATTACCGAATACATATATCAGGCCCTTGATAAGAACGGTGAAACCTGAGCTGTTGCCTAGAAAGCGTTTGATAGGGTACGGAATGCTGGCCTTTTGCTAAAGCTACAGAGCTATGGTATAACTGGATGATTGTTTGATTTAATCCAATCGTTCTTGCCAAATCGTAAAATGATGGTCGTTCTGAATGAGCATATTTCTAAACTCTTTCATGTGAACTTATTTGTCCATCAAGGCTTTTCCTGGTATTCATCAATGATCTTCCTGATGTAGTCAGTTCCCAAGTTGGCATCTATGCAGATGACATCACCATCTACTTATGTATCAATAAGAAATCTGGCTAGGCTGACAAAGTAGATCTAGCCTCTGATCTTGGAAAGAACCTCGAATCTGTGATATATTGGGGTAAGAAATGGCCTGTAAAATTTTAATGCTTTCAAAATTAAGCTGTTCTCCTTTAACCACCATAGAGAAGTTTCCTACTTTTCTTTAATAGGGATCACACTAGTCTCACCGAAAGCAATTCACTGCGCCTCTTTGACCTCGAAGGCTCAAGAAATTAACGGATTCTAAATCTTCCTGATAAATCTTAAATATTGCTATGTGTATGTGAGTATATAAAAATTCTAGTTTGTCTATGTGGGAATCAGATGATAAGTAAGTGTGTGTATCAGTGTGTGTGTGTGTGTGTGTGTGTGTGTATCATTGAAGCTGTAGAGAGATGGTTAATGTTTATTAATTCGGCCTTGTGTCATGCATAACCGAACTCCCTACAACTTAGGATTTTTCGCTATCATCATTAGAAGGTTGTAAATTGGTTGGAGGTTGGAATGTGTAGGTTTGTAGAAGAATAAAAGTATACATTTTGAATGTTTGAATAGAAATTTATTAGAAGAAAAGAATAACAAGAATTGGTAGAAATTAATGTTAAATTTGAAGGTTAAGGGTATCAAGAATTCATTATAGTATGTGTGTATGCATGTTACCGTTGAGTACGAATGATGAGAATGGAGAAGAAGAAATAAAAGGAATCAGCACACGAGAAAGAAGAAGAAAGAGAACGCATATGTAACGCGACCTTACGTCCGAGTCGACTTGAAGTTTCTCCCTTTACATTTTTGTGTATCATCTCTCTTGCTGCTTCTCTCTCGACTGACTGGCTGACACTGACCGAAGCCTTTATAGCCATTTTGTTTTTTCGCACTAGATCGCTAACTCTTCTCAGTTTTGCAAATCGCTTCCATTGGTCAGAAAATCAATTTAACTTCATCTCGCGAAATCCGGTTTCGAACTTTTTCTTTCAGCACGTGGTCAATCCTTTTCTATTTGGCAAAACCAGGATTTCACATGTCATTTTGAATTTTTGTGAAAACGAAGAAGGAAGTTGTTTTTAATTCGTAATTTCCCATCCACTACAGTATATATTATGTTTCTTGGGTTTTCGCATGTTGATTTGGGAAGGTTTCTGCCTACATACCGTTTGTTTTAGATAAATATACGTTAGATTCTTTAAGAAATGGAATCAAAAAAAATTTGGCGATGTAATATAATGTTTTTGACGTGTGTTTATAGTTATTATATTATTGTTATTAGAAGGCTCTAAAAGTACATTCTTTGTAAAGAATTAAGTTCTTTGTCTTTAGAGTAGCATTATTAAAATAAAAGTTACGGCCAATTTTTTTTTGATAGACGAAATAAAACGGAGCGTCAACTCAAATACGGGTATCTACTAAAACACCATTTGAAGTATATATATATATATATATATATATATATATATATATATATATATATACTAGCAGTATAGCCCGGCTTTGCTCGGGTGTAATGAAAGCTTATAGATATATATTATCGATTTTCTGTACTATTGTAAGAACTGCAACCTTGAAACTTCTGAATATCGTTTCTTATCTCTTTGTCTATGAGTGTATCAAATTTGATTAAAATCGGACCACTCCTCTATAACCTGATTTTTTCGATTTTCGATATTTATCGGAGGTACCTCGACACAAAACCAAGCTAAGAACACTCGCAGACGCTTATAGTACAACTGTGTAAATTTTCAAGAAAATCGGTTCGGCCGTTTCGGAGTCTATAGGTAACGGATACACAGACACACACACAGACACACACACACACACACACACACACACACACACACACACACACACACACACACACACACAAAGGTCGATTTATAAATAAGTTTAGATATAGAAGGTGTTGGGTATTACTAAGCTCCCCTATCATTCTGAAGTTGAGATTCCGATCTCGAAATATTAATGAATAATAAACAGGTAATACCCAACACCTTCTTTATCTTCCTTTATTATACGAAACGTATTGTGATAGACTTCAAATACTTAACCCATACACCTTACATACACAATGCTTCGAGCAAGTTACAAAACTCTCCTATTTATATATATATATATATATATATATATATATATATATATATATATATGTCTGTGTGTGTGTGTGTGTGTGGTCATATGTGTGTGGGTCATATTCGTGTGTGTGTGTGTGTGGCACATATATGAATAATTAAATAGAAATAAACCAACATATATGTATGTATGTTTGCTTTTAACTCTTTCGTTATAAAAGAAACAAAATCCACCCTCTAAATCAACCTCGTTTTCCTGCTATGATATATTTGCATGATATATGTTTTATTAAATACATACCTCTTATATATTTTTGTCATGGATATATATATATATATATATATATATATATATATATATATATACATGAAAGGGTTTAGGGTGAAAAAAATTGAGAATTTATTAGCAATATGAAAAAAACGTGTGCCTGACCTACGCCACTGTCTTTCGGAAATAATTCGGTTATGACTCGACTATTTACAAAAGAGACAAGGGTCTCCATATGGTCCCAAGTAATGAGGGTCATGAACCTCCAGCGACCAGTTATAGCAGTTGGATCTTCCGTAATTTGTCACCATTGACTGGGTAATGACGCCCGACCGCCGCGACTGCCCAAGCATCAAAGCCTCTTAAAACTCGCGTTAAAAAAAAAAAAAAATGGGAACTTATTTGATAAAAGATTATTCGAAAGAAAGAAAAGGGTAGTAAAAATGATAGCATTGAAGATGAGCAACAAAAAATAAAAATACTTATCGACTAAGGATAAAGTGAATACGAAATTACCGTTATCTTCTTGGTTAACTCTGTATGTTTTGTCTCTACATGTTTTATTCCGTTTTGTATACGTACTTTTTTTCTGATCCGTTTATAAAATCTTCTCAGAATAACGACAGAACAGATTTCTAAAGAATATATATATATATATATATATATATATATATATATATATATATATATATATATCTTACCAGTAACTGTTGCGATAGTACAGTAGTAAAAGTATATTATTCATATTAAAACTGTCATATAATGAGATAAACTAGTCGCAATTATAGAAAGAGACAGCATTGTAAAAACCAAATTATATGCGAACGTATCAAAAGTGTTAGGATGTGCATTGTGGTGTAGTGGATATCGGCTTAGGATGAGAAATCAGAGAGCCGAGTCCGAATTCCAGTTGAATTCGTTGCATTCACTTACGCGCAAATACCCTTCGGAAAGTTATTAATCCTTCTCTTCTCCCTCTAGATATGAGTTAAACAGCAGGGCAGAGTGGGTTCTATAATCTTGTTTGGCAACCAATCTACTGCAGAAATTAATGGCAACCTATTGCGAGAAAACATTTTGTCTCTTTCGAGACATGATCGCCCAAACGTGTATAACATATGGCACTTAACTGATCAAAGGTGAAAGAAAATGGTGTCATGTATAGCAGCTTGGAACAAGAAATATAAGAGCCGAGTTCGAATCCAGTTCGTTATATGCGCACAAATATCCTTTGGGAATGAGATGAAATCATTACTTCTATGTGTAAAGTAGCAGGACATATTGGGCTCTATAGCCTTGGTTGGTAATCTAGCAAAAGAATAAATCTGAATTCAAACCTGTCTAGAAAGAGTTGGGCTCCTTCAAGACCCTACGCACCTAGTGGGTTACAGGACTCGTGATCGTGAACGAAATCAAAACAACATATAGCAAATTGGGAACAATAATGCAGTGGAAATTGTGCAAACGAAATGTGTTTGACCATAAAAAGATAGTATCAGACATTACCTTAGGAAATTTAAAAATATAAGATCTTCTAAGGCTGTTGTAACCACACAGATCATTTAATCCAAGCAAGGAGAACGGAACCCTTATCCCCTAACCAGTCAGTTAAGTGCCATACGTGATACACGCTTTGTATCGAAAGAGACATGACTAACTGGGAAGAAGATTCTCCCGCAGTAGGTTGCCATTGCTTTCTGTGGTAGACTGGTTGCCTGCCAAGGTTATAGAACCTAATCTGTCCTATTACTTAACTCATAACTGGAGGGAAGAAACAGATTCATACCTTCCCCAAGGGTATTTTTGCGTAAGTGAATGGAAGGAATACGGCTGGAATTCGAACTCGTTCAGAGTCGATATCTACTGCACCACAACTGAACCAATTGAGACCGTGAGCAGATCCTAAAATTTAAAATTGGCTAAATTAGTAATTCGATAAAAGGACTGTGCCTGTCCATATATCGGCCTTGTTGGGGATCTGAAACTATAATCACTACAGTTAAGTGTTGAATATTTACTGTCACCCAGTCCCAGTACTTACTAACATATATCTAATGTGAGCATAAAAATGCATGAAACATCATTTATTTTTATTATATATTATTTATCATAAATCAAGATAACTGATCTCTTGATAGCTGATCTCTGCTATGACCGAGCTCTAAAAGCCCAGTGCTTGAAAAACAAGCTTGTAACATTCAAAGCAACCTGGTAACGTTTCATCATTAGCAAGTAGACCCTGAATGAGAAACAGTTGTACTTCCAAACAGACTGTGAGCTTTGGACGTCTAATAGGATTCTAGTTCATGTCAGATTTCAAGTAGAACCCATATATATGATTAATCCCGAAAGAGCCTTGAAAAATGGTCAATTTCTTGCATCGCTTTTAAAATTATCCGATGCTCCATCTTTCCAAGAGTCAGATCAGACGAAAAATGGAGTAATGCTGCTGTGTCTGGGCTAGAGCTGCTCAACTCTGAGTTTCCAGCCTTGATAGAGATCGAAATCGCCGACGTAACCTTGTGGGAGATAACATATTTTCTCACCAACATCAGACGAAACATCACAAGCCCTTCATTATTTCCATGACAACGTTCTGACAAGATCCATACTTTAGTTCCGTCATTCCAACTAAGGCCAACCATATCACGTCTTTAGGGTCGAATTAGACGCATTTCCTTCGTATTTTATTGGTAATGAGGAAGTTCCATTCGGACAGCTTCTCAGTAAATGCTACTTGGGAATAGACTCGCTCGAGAGTGCTTCCCTGATTAACTACAATGGTAATCTTTTCAAGTCATTAGTTAGTTGTTATCAACTTTCAACAAATTTATTCGGTAACTCTACTTTGAGTTGCTCTTGGGCTTTGTATTGAATGAAAAACAAAGAAAAAAAAAGAAATTCGCGTAACGCAAAATTTTGTCTGTGTGTTCTCACCTGACGTCAGTAAAACAAAATTGTGTGGATTGTTAATCACAGAATTATCTAAGTCGTCAATACGATCTATTTAATTAGATATAAAGTCAAGCAAAGATATTTGAGAACACCTTCCAGCGAGTAGCGTCTTAAAAGGATTGGAGGTATTTCGAATTGGGTTTCACCTGCAATGTTACACGCTGCTATTATCAGAATCTGTCACCATATTACGCACATTTTACTAAAATGTACGAGGTTAGACTGAAAACTTCATAGGCTGACTATGAAGGTGTGATACTAAATCTGAAATCTTGCATGCCTTAATTTGAACTTTTAAAAAAATAATAACTGCATTGTTTCTTTTCAGGTAAACTGATATCTGACAATTCAAAGACTTCAGAAGTTTAAATCAAACTTCTGATTATAAAAGTTTAAACCAGGCTTTTAATTATGTGTCTGTGTCTATATATATATATATATATATATATATATATATAAAGACAGACTATATAGTCGATAGACCTCCAATGTAGGAATGGGCCTTACAGCTGTAAAATGTTGCATTCATTCAAGTTTTTCTTAACTGCAGGTAAACTGGCAGATGAGAAGATTCTGTTGAAAAATAAACCCCATTTGGTTACATCCCATGAAAGTATCTTGGTCGGCCTTTGAACTTTTCAGCCAACTATCGTATGTGCTCTTATCAAACTGGGTGCCATGAGGGGTATATTTAGTTTCATTTATGTGTCACTTGTCACAGCGTGACTTGTCGTAGGAGTGTTATAATAATAATAATAATAATAATAATAATAATAATAATAATATGTTTTTGTTTTTATGGAAATTCCATGGTTGTTTACGACTGAGTTTTAATCATTATCTCATGCCTCTGATCTTCTCTCACCCTTTGTTTGCGTCTTCTTACTACCTTCCTTATCCCTTCCAATCTTTCAATTCACGTTTTTATCTAAATCTTTTGCCGAAATCTATTAATTACATATTCGAGAAAGGAAAACTTTATAATTAATTCAAGTGAACGATATTAGTTCATCCTTAAATTATAATTATTTAGTTTCATTTTTTTTTTTGCCAAATAATGTGGTGTAATGGATATCGGCTAGTAATAAGAAATAGGAGAGCCGGGTTCTAATTCCAGGTGAATTCGTTGCATTCATTTAAGCGCAAATACCCTTGGTAAAGGTATGAATCGATCTCTTCTCCCCCCAGCTATGGGCTGAATAGCAGGACAGATTGGATGTTTTAGCCTTGGTTGGCAAACGGTCTACTACAGAAAGAAATGGCAACTTACTGCGCGAAAATCTTATTCCTAGAATGTCATAGATCGAAAGAGACATGATCGCCCAATCGTGTATTACGTATGGCATTTAATTGACTGAATCTTACAAAACCAAACGAGAATTGAAAACTTGATACTCACCCCCGCAAAAAAACTTCCAGATAATGAGATTAATCGCATCAATTTTTAAAAGTTTTTCATATCTTTTTTGCACGTAAGTGAATGTAAATGCCTCCACTGGAAATCGAACCCACATGTACAAATAAGCAGAATATTAGTACAGATAATAATAGCGATAATTAATAAATTTTATTTTTTTCGTAAAAATCCAACGAATCGTTTCATTCTTTTTCTTTTATGTGCCGTGTCCCTTCAGAAGCTAGTCGATCATGACCCTCCCCATCTTCCTGTCTCTTGTAGCTCTTAATACATTTTGTCTTGCTATTTCTTCCAAACTCTGCCCTGCCATCCATTTATTTAAGCACTTCAAGTATGTCACTCGCTGTTTTCCTGTTTCTCTTTCTCTCTATCCGCCTTGTGAGTATCAGATTCTCCAATCCCTCCTTCCTCATTATCTGTTCCAAAAACTTCAGCTATCCCTTTCTGATGTTAACTATAAATTTCCATTTCGATACCATTCTTTCCAAATTCTCGTTGTTGCTCAAATGTTCGGTCTATAGTATCCTCAGCATCCTTCTGTAGAACCACATTTTTGTTGCTTCGAGTCTCTACTTCATCTTTAAGATTATCTAGCATTTGCTGCCATGTAGAAAAACAGATATTACGTAACAGTCCAGTACTTTTTGTTTCCAATATATCTGTCTCTGAGTACTCTATTCCCGATCACTACAATTTTAATCTGCTTAAGAAAAGTTTTAACCATTAGCTTCTTAACATACAAACAATGCCTCTTACTTTGTAATCCTCTACTTCGAGGATCCCGAGCCGTGTACAGAGTAAGCCTTATTGTAAAAAATAAAAAAATAAAAATAAAAGTAAAATTAAAAAGAGGGTCTTTTTAGCTTTAAAATCACCATTTGTATTCCTGCATTTTTAAAACTGAATCTTGTAAACCGATCACTAGGACCGGTGGTAAAATAACATAACTATTTGAACCTCAAAGCATGCCCAAAGAAAACTTTGAAATCAGAAAACAAAAATGGCTACAACAACAAAGACACTAACCAGTAAAAGTAATAATGTATAAAGAAATTAATTTTGATAAAATACTTTTTATTCGTTTTATGTTTATTTTCTCCGTTGTAATATGAAAGTAAAACTTAGAAATAAATGAAAAGAAATAGTGACAACGATGATAATGATGGTTATGATCATGATAATCAGCCTCGTTTATAATACTGAAAGTATTAAAGCGAAAGGAAGAACTTTTCATTTTTATTTTTCTTTCTCGCCTGCTTTTCTTTTTCTTTTACAAATAAGGAAGGAAAATCCAGGTCAGTTCCGTTAGAGAAAATCTTTCAAATAAATGGCTGATACCGCCAATTTTCTATTCATTTTTTTTTTTCTTAGGTAAAAAAAAGACATCTTTTTCCCCTCTCCCTGTTGTATTTTATTCTCTTTTGTTTGTTATTTATGTATGAAGGAAGAGAAAACGATCAGACGCGGGAATTCCAGACCAAACTAAACCATCGAAGCATTTCGAGTTTATAGCGCGGCTGCCGACACTCGCATAAGATATGGATGAAATGACATTCCGTAAATTCAGTGTCTATCAATCTTTTACCTCTTCTATACTTCTCGTTTTCTATTATTTTATTTCTTTAATTTTTACTTATTTTTGTTAAAAAATAAATAAATAAATAAATATGAGAAGAGAAAGAAATTTTCATTTCCCATATAGTAATTTCTTTTTTCGCCATTTTGTTTTCACTTAAAAATGTCTCGATGACAATTTTTCGTGACTTGAAAAGCAAATCAAACCAATGGACACACGCGCATATACTGACACAAAGAGAAAATGTAGGAAACAAAATTTTAAAATATAAAAAAATATCTATTAAACGTCATCAAAACAAGTGGATCATTCAATGACGATTTTGTATTTTATCATCTACATTTTTATATTTATTTTTTTCACCATAATTTACTTTTGCGCCATAATTTTATTGCTGCTTAACAAATACATGGGTTAGTTTGAAATTGCGACTTTATTTTTTATGTCCCTTCGTGAGTTCATATATTGTCATTAGTGCTTATAATAAGTGCAACTTGGCAAAATATTTTAATGTTTCGAATGCGTAAACCCTTAGTATCGTTTTCATCTCTATTCAATATTCCTCGTTTTCTTTTTATTCACTTGAATGTTTTTATCCCCTTAAAGGCTATTTTTAGCGGATGCTCACCTTTGAGTAGACGCCCCGTTTATTTATTAAACAGTATATTTATCTATATTCGTCTACCGACCTGAATGTTTTTCAAATCTTGTTAAAGAAAAATTTGCTCTCTATGGCAGGATATGGACCTGCGTTCCTTAGTGCAGAAGGAGCAACCGTTAAGCCTAGCACGCCAACTTGGCCACGAAAAGCATTCGGGCAAGCGAGGCCTAATTTTGTGCCATCAAGCGAAATTTCTCCAGTCATAGATCTCGAATAACTTTTAATAAAACGAATTAATTCTAAAATACACTTGAAGATAATCGACATTGTTTCTACTGAGTTTTAACATATTTCTTGGGGTCTTTTTAGCAGTTTATAATACCAGTCTTCCTATATGTTGGATCATCTCAGCAGAGATGAATAAGAAAATTGTGGTGATAAAAATGTGGTTCTACAGAAGGATACTGAGAATTCCACGGACTGAGAAATGTCGAAGTTTTAGAAAAAGTGGAAACAAGAAGGACATATACATAACATCAGAAAGGGACAGTTGAAATTTCTAGTGCACATAATGAAGAAAGTGGGCTTGGAAAATTTTATACTCACAGGACAGTGTGAGAGCAAGAGGGACAGAGGAAAACAATGCATAATTTAACTAGCGAGCTTGAGTAAATGGATGGCGGAATAAGGTTTAGGAAAGATAACAGAAAACAAAGTTTACTAAAATCTACAAAGGACAGGAAACGGTAGAGGACCATAATCTTCAATGTCCTGAAGAGACACGGCACTTCTTAGAAAAAACATTACTTTAGTTTTTGTCTCTATTTAATATTCCTTTAACTAATTTATTTATTTTTCTACACTTGAATGTCTGGACAGTACTGATGGAAGCTAATTGACATCACACCTCTTCAGGGTTTCTCGATAAGACATTTACCGAAGCTGACAAAACAAACCTCGCTGCTGATCATGAAAAGACCTCCAATCTGGAGTGGACTGGGGTAAAAAATGGCTCGTAAATTTTAATGCTTCCAAAATGAAGCTGCTATCCTTTAACCACCATAGACAACCGCTCCTACCTACTCCATCAGCATAGATCAGGTTAGTCTCTCTGAAAGCAAAACACTGCGCCTCCTCGGCTTAAATCTATCAGCCAACCTCAAGTGGAATGACTACATTGAATCCATAGCTAAATCTGCTACTAGGAAGGTTGGTTCACTGTGTAGGGACAAGACATTTTTCTCGTCTGGATCCATCTTGCACATATATAAATCTACCATCCGTCCGTGCATTGAATACTGCTGTAACATCTGGTCAGGTGCCCCTGCTATTCATCTCGGGGTTTTTGACAAAATCTAACAGAGAATCTGCAATATCTCAACCTGGTAGCTCAACTCCAGTCACTTTCTCATCAACTTAATGTGGCTTCCCTCTGCCTCTTCTACAAATACTTTCGTCGCTTCTGCTCCGATTACCTTAACTATCTGGTGCCTCCTCTGCAGGAATTTTGTCGAGTTACTAAACTAGCGTCTATGTCTCACCCTTTTACAGTAAAACCGATCAAATTTAACCATAAATTCTACTCTACCAGCTTCTTCCCGCCTGTGAAATTCCTTTCCTTATACTTGCTTTCCTGACAGCTACAATCTCAAAGAATTTAAATGCAATGTCAATTGCCATCTCTTATCACCTTGACTCGCATCATTTCCCTGACAACCCTTGTATCATGTTCTTCTTCCTTTCCACTCTACTCCTATGCAACCCAATTCACACCAGTGTTTTCATCCTTCTCGTACTCATTCTCTGACACCCCCTGTAAATTGTTCCTTTTTATCATCATTCACCTCTCAAATAACCCCCTGCGCATCAGTGGCAGTTCTGCCTTGCTTGGGGCGAAATAATTAAAAAGAAAATCTTAGTGTCTTTTTATCAGCTCGTAATACCAGTCCTCTTACAAGTCAGTGAATACTAGACCATTCTGCACACACGAAAAAACTTGAGGTAACAGAAATATGGTTCTACAGAAGGATGCTGAGAATACCATGAACTGAACAAGAGAGCAACAACAAAGTTTTAGAGAAAATGAAAACACGAAGGACACTTACACTTAACATCGGAATGAGACAGTTGAAATATCTAGAGTAAGTTTTCCGGCTTTCTCTCCCAACCTTTTCACTCTTTTTTTTCTTCTTTTTTTTTCAACTGGAGTAGATAGACTAAACTATCGCTTGGTTCACACTCCACCCTCGTCTATTGAACAGGTGAAGAGGCTCATCCCTTGTTCCCTGTTTAGGATGTGGTTTCCGGCTTTCTCTCTTCCAACCTTTTCACTCTTACGTAGCCCCCTGCACATCAGTGGCGTCACCGCCTTGCTCGGGGTGATATGATTAAAAACAAAAAAAGGGAAAACGGGCATAAAAAATCTGACACTCACAGGACATATTGAAGGCAAGAGGGACAGAGGAAAACAGCGCATAGCTTACCTAACGATCTAGTGTAAAAGATTTCACATTTATTTCCTTATAAAATGGTAAATAAATCTTTAATATCGTCAATAATTTTTACAATCATTTAAATAAACGTTGCCAAGGGAGTGAACGTAGTTAAAATAATAGCGGTGTCAATTGAAAAACTGTCCTTTTGAAACACGTTTTTTTATGAGCACAAAAGTCCATGTTTGCCCTCATTTCTTGTATAATAGAACAAATTGCATTAATTTTGGACACGGTTCAGGAGATAACAAAAAGATAAAATTTACTAAGAGCTACAAATGGATGGAGATTGTGGAGAGCCATGATGGCCAACGTCTTAAAGCGATACGGCATCAATTCATTCACATTTATTTCGTGTTCATTTGGTAAGGAATAAGTTTCACACAGATATTTTCTTCCTTAGAACTGTTACTTTGTGGAACAAACTCCCGAGAAGATGTTTCCCCGACCACTACACTCTTAACCTCTTTGAGTCCAGTGTTAACCGATATCTATCTCTAATATGCATTTATTAATCTCTCCTCCCTTAGACCATACAGCAATCTCGCTCAGTGATAACCTATCTTGAGTGGCTCTTAAGTCTTGTATTGAGTGAACTAAAGTAAAAAAAACAAAAAAACAAAAACCTGTCACGTACTTTTGACATTTCTAGCAATTTGTTAAGATTCTGGTTATAAACATTTTTCTTTTTTTATGTGCAATGTCACTATATAATGTGGCCCTCCCCAACTACCAATCCTTCGTTGTTCAAAGCAATGCTTTTTATTTTATTTTATTATCCCTTGCATCCCTGTTCTGCTATCAATTTACACAAGCTTAAGTAAATTATTTGCTATTTACTTCTTGTCTTCAATATATCATATGAGTGTAAAATTTTCCAAACCCTCTTTCCTCATTATGTGTCCTAGAAATGTCAAGTGTCTCTTTATCAGTTAAAGTATAAGTATCCACTCTGTTTTCATTTTCCTTAAAACTTCCTTATTGCTTACATGTTCCATCCATGGTAGTCTAGCATCCTTCTATAAAGCCACATCCCTGTTATGTCGTATTCTCTTCATCTGTGATTGATTTGTTTTTCTTTTTTACAGCGTATCATTTTTTTGCGTGTTATTTAAATCCAAAAAATATTTTTAGACTGTAAGAAATAATAGTGATTTACTGATAAAAGTCCTAGAAATTAACCCATAGTTGGTGGGAGAAGATGTGGATTCATACCTTTCCCAAGGCTATTAATGCATAAATGAATATAACGAACCCAGCTGGAATTGGAACTCAAGCTCTTCGATGAGGATAAGGAGTAAGCGCAGTACTAGATTGGCGACGAGGTCTCATCATTTTACAGTTGAAATTGTTATCGTAACTTCTATGCTAACTTCTCGCTTGTGGAACACTATGCCAACGTTTTGTTTCCTAGCCAACATTGATCCTCGAAAATTTAATTGCAGAGTCGTACGTTATCTTCTGTTATCTTAATTCTTATTCTTTTAATCTTCTTAATATGAGCTTTTTCCTCATTTTCTTTAATACTCTTTGCGTCTTAGTGGCTTTATTGCCTTGCTTTGGGGTGAAATTATTAAAAAAGAAAATATAGCGATTGATTCTTGACTTGAAGAGGTTAAGATTGTGGTGTTCAGGAAAGTATCGGGAGTTTATTCCCAAACGTAGTAGTTCTCGGGAAAAAATACGGGTAGAACTTCCTTCTTACAAATTGAATATGGAAGAAATATGTATAATTCGACTTCGTGACCTTAGCATGACGTGCTCCGGCTGTAAAGGTCTGAACTAGTGTAACTAAAAGTGTAAGCCATGAGATGACCACGGAAATAGCGAGAACGTTCTTGAGAAAGACTGCGCAAGCGCCTTTGGACATTAGTCAAGGCTGGAAAGCGAGGATTGGGAAGCTCCAGTACTTTACTGATAGGAAGGAACTTTTGGTGAGCAGGATTTATTTTGTTATAAAGTGCTCGATATCATTATAGACCGTTAATAGAATTATACTTAATGTAGAGAGGGTTTTCACTTAACTGAACTGTATTGTTTTAGTTATGCTGACTTCGAAGTTTCGTGAAGTCATTATTATGATGTCTTTAATCTTTAAGGATTTGGTTTCTGCAAAAAAAAAAAAAAATCATCATAATGCCTTCACGAAACTTCAATGCCGACATGACTGAAAGAACACTGCCCAGTTAAGTTAAAAACCTCTCCACATTATATATAATAATAATAATAATAATAATAATAATAATAATAATAATAATAATAATTTATATTTTGGTCGTTCCCGAAACCTGAAACCGGCCTCGATCCGAGTTTCATACACATAAATGTTGTCTTCAGGCCACCAGAATACAAGGCTGAGTTACCTCGGAGCACTTTTTAATTATTTTGGTGTACCTTCAGTGGTTCATAACTACAGGTTCCCTTTGCGTGAGTAATATATATATATATATTCATGTATGTGTGTGAGTGCCTGTAAATATATATATATATATATATATATATATATATATATTCATCATCCACATACAAGCCTGTTTTGCTGTATCACAGCTCATCAGTGTGGCTAGACATCTACTTGCCTCCAGCCGGGATCGAAACTTGACCGATTTGGTGTCAATCGGAGTCGCTAACCCTTAAGCCATAGGCACATGGAATCAGAGAAGGGAAATTTTAGCATGTTATACATGCACACGCCAGTCATCGAAAGAACTCAATTCATTGCTGAAGAGATATGCATATATCGCCGAAGTGGTAACTGTTTTTTTTTTTTTCAAATTTTCCTCTCTAGAGTGCTCAATCCTAATATATATATATATATATATATATATATATATAAGTTAGGGAGATCTGCCGATTAAGTTATCATGGTCTCGACCTTTTCGGTTTCGGAAGGCGATTTCTATAATACAAATCATCTGACATGGTAGCATAATCGGCTGATCCCCTCCCCCAACGTAAATAGCTAAAAGCTATACATTTTAAAGCATCATTTCCTCTCAAACATGTATTGAACACTTTTTAACACAACTCTTTACGGGTCTCATAAGAAATTTTACAATAATTTTCAGCAACACAGTTTTGCGATTTTGTTTTTGTTACTACAACTTACACCTTTAAAGATGATCTCTAAAGGAGACTGAAAGTACTTGGGAACATTGAGAAATGGAAAATAAAATCAACTTTAAAAGTTACAGCGCATTTCTTACATCTTCCAATTATAATACATGAAAGATTATCCGTGAGTACGAACGATTTTTTTTTTAAATAAGCAGATATAAAGTTTGAATTTATTTAATCTGACATGCCTAAAAGTGAATTTGCTGTCTAAACACACACACACACACACACACACACACACACACACACACACACACACACACACATATATATATATATTGTTGGCTTTATCTCGTATTCAAGAATTTATTTTCTTCTTTGTTGATCGATTCTTTTATAGTGATGTTGATGACTATATTTACCGCCAACGTACAGGTTCAGAATTAGAAGTTTCCAGTGTAATCAAAACCTGCTCCCATTATCCCTTTCCTATCGTCGTTTGGTTTTGCAAGAGTTGGCTGGAGGTGAAAGAAAATCAGAGTAGAAGAAAAATCCGATGGCCATGAAGTTGTTCAAGGTGGATCTCAACTTGCAAGAATGTGACCTACACACGTGATTTCATGACCTTCTTCTGCAGCATATACTGAACGAGACATAGTCCAGTTATGAAACTGCAACGGGGTGCAATTGACTCTTTTATAATTTCCAGTGGCACCTTCATATACATACATACATACATACATACATACATACATACATACATACATACATTTATCGACGAGTATGTTACGTATAGATTTCGGTAGGTCTCCATGTGCATTTAGATAAAACCTAATAGAGCTATGATCAGAGAGACTTAACGTGAATCTTCTTGTTAAACATGTTGCCCAGTGTAATTATTTACAAATTTATATAGATCAGAAATACAGATATTGAAAGTATATGTGAACAAAGCTAAAAATAATGGAAGCATTAACTATATAATATATAAACGCCAAAACTATATAATATCAACTATAAACGCGGCCATACTACGCTGACAGTGTTTGGAAAATAAAACATTCACATATCTCTATATACATACATAAAACAATTGATATATTCAGTTAAAAACAAAATAAAATTCATCCTTGATAATGACTAGTATAGCCAAAAATTGCTTCGATAAATAAATCATTCGGACAAGTTTTCTATAATTTATCTACTGAAAAGAAAAAAATGATAAGATCACATAAAAATTATACAAAAACCTTATATATATATATATATACGTCATCCACATACAAGCCTGTTTTACTATATCACAGCTCATCACTGTGGCTAGACATCCACTTGCTTCTCGCCGGGATCGAAACTCTACCGATTCGGTGTCAGTTGGAGTCGCTAACTCCTAAGCCATAACTGTATGAAATTAGTGAAGGGAGATTTTAGCGTGTTGTATATAAGCGGGGTATACACACGCCAGTCACTGAAAGAACTCAATATATATATATATATATATATATATATATATATATATATATATATATATATATATATATATATATTCCATTTGTAAACGAGTTATTACGCGACCTGGGTTCCTACCATGAGTAGCGTTTTATTACGCGACCTAGAAACCTGATTATTTAAGATAAATCCTGTCGAATGGCACACATTTTTGTGACAAAAATTTATCGTAAATAATCAGGCCGGTAGAAATAAATATATAATACTGATTGATTATAAACAGTATATCTACTTAAATACGAGTCAGTCAGTCTGTTAAGTGCCATACGTGAAACACGCTTGGGCGATCATGTCTCGAAAGAGAAATGACTGACTGGGCAGAAAATTATCCCGCAGTAGGTTACCATTGCTTTCTGCGGTAGACTGGTTGCCTGCCAAGGCTATAGAACTCAATCTGTCCTGTTATTTAACCCATAACTGGAAGGAAGAGACGGGTTAATACCTTTCCCAAGGGTATTTGCGCGTAAGTGAATGCAATGAATATCAACTGGAATTCGAACTCGATCAAAAATATTCTTCAAACAAATCATTTCATATATATATATATATATATATATATATATGATTACATATATACTGAAATAGCTAATACAATGATCATATTTTCTGTCTGAATTTCTGGGAAGAGAAGTTATAGTTATTTACATTCGAACCAATGTTCTCGTTTTCTTTGTAAACTTTAGTACTGCTAATTTATTTTTCACCTTCTTTTCATTGAGTCTATGTCTGTACTACTCTGGGGTTCCTTCCTAATCTTTAGCTTGAAGTAGAGTGTACCATTTACATTTCGATAATGTCATTGTTTTCTCTTCGAGGTACATATGGTAGCTTTTTACTTGTTGCTACTGCAGAAAAATTATGGCAATTATTGAAATTGAAAAACTGGCCAGCGATGCTGTATCTTTGGTTTAAACATTTACATCCTTGTGCAAATTAATTGAAACAATATGAATGATGTCTTCCTAAGATCTTTCACACTTTCCCTGATAACGTATACGTCGTCTATTGGCGTTGTTTTTCTCTTCCGACCGCATTTTTTTACGTTTTGGACGTCCGGTCCAGCTGCTTTATATCTATTCAGTTTGGCCATTGCAGCTTCTACTTTGGACTTTAATATTTCCGCTCCATCCACATCTTTGTGTATCATCGGTTGCTCTCTAACATGTCGGTCAAATTGTAGCCTTTAGTTGTTTGTTCAGCCTACAGAGGGCGCTTTTGTTCCAGCCAACGTCTGAGTTGAGTCAGTCAGTCCTTAGCCTCAGTTGAGTTAGCTGTCGCAAGTGTTTCGTTCTTTTATCTTCTTTTTATATATTGTTTTAACTGGAAACTTTCATTTTCTCAATATGATGGCTGAAAAGGTATTAACGAAACGTATCATCTATACAAGGTAATTATATTACCCAAATTTTAATAAAGTAATATTGCTAGAGCTAGTAAATCTGAATTAAATAAAATAATATTGTTAGTGCTAGTAAATTCGAATTTATTGAATGGTTTTGAATTAACAAACCAACCGTTCTTAAAGTTCGAAAAACTCTGCTAGTGCCAAATCAGCTAGCGTCCAAACGGTCGCGCCCAAACGGTCCCATGATTATATAGGTTGTGTATTTAGGCAGCAATTCTTCTTGATAATGTCTAAAAGCCGAAAGCGCTTGAATAAATAAAAGAATCGGACAATTTTTATATAATTTATCAACTGAAAAAAAAGAAATTATAAGATCACATGAAAAATTATATAAAAAACTGAACCTTGTCTGTCATTTTTAACGAAACTTGCTAAATTGCAGACAATGTGCGGTAGTTAAGATTTTCCCAATTTTTCATATAATAGCATCATATAGTAGCATCATAGCCCGGCGTTGCCCGTGCAACTCAGAACATTTTAGTAGTAGAAGATGCCACTTTTTATTTTACATAATTTGTTTTTGTTTGAAACAATTTTTTAAAAAAAATATTTCTTTTGTTTCAAAATTGCAAGAAAAATTATTCACATTTTTTTGTTGACGAAATTAATTTTTAAAACGTCGGAATAAAAATTAAATATAAAGGCTGTTTTTTTTTTAATAAAAAATATTTTAGTGGCGTTTGACACGTGTAATTTGATTTCTGTGACGTAAAACGTCGGAATAAAAATTAAATATAAAAGCTCATTTTTTTTAATAAAAAATATTTCAGTTGCCTTTGACACGTGTGATTTGATTTCTGTGAGGTAATTCAGCAACCATCTTAGATCTTAAATGTTTTACGGAGCAAATCTAATCAATCGGCCCCATTGGCCAAAAAGGGAAAATGACTGAAATTAAAACTCAAAAAGTATGTGTCGACCTGGCTTCCCTGTAGATATGTGTCCCTAGAAAATTTGAATGGCGTAGCTTAAAAAATGTAGACGTGCATAGGGAACAGTCACACACAGATTGCCTTTTATATAGATATAAAGTTATCTGTATACAGAACTGTTTCACTCTATCACATCTGATCAATGCGGCTAGACAACCGATTGCTTTCAAGCCGCGATTGAAACTCGATCTACTTGGCATTAGTCGGAGATTCTATCCCTAAGCTATCGGCGCACGGTACAGAAAGACAGATATTTTAGCGAATTACTTACATAATATAAACAAACGCGAGTAGCCCAGAGTGTTCGATTTATTGCTGAAGAACGATGCCTAACGCAGTGACAAACTACTGTTTATAAAATCTACCCCTTTCCATAATGCTAAATCGACGGACGAGAGCATAAATAGTCATCCGCATATCCCGGTGTCACAGCTCGTCAGTAATATAGTCGGAAATTCTACCTTTAATAGAGATATAATTATTTTAGCAGAGATTTACTATAGAAATATTTTGAAATGAAATAGAAAGGATTTGTCAGTGGTCAGGAATTAATGCTACTTTAATGACAGAATAAGGATATAATTAATTTTTAGCAGAGATTTACTATAGTAATATAATGTAAGAAATTTTACAATAGTATTGAAAAGCTTTCGCCAATTAAGTTTCAATAAATAAAACATTTTGCGATGAGCATTGTCATATATAACCAATTTTTCATCTTCTGTAATGAGATTTAAGGGGTAGTAACTTAGGATGATACATTTGTCATAACTCTGCGTTCCAACAAAACTGAAATTGCATATGACTCAAACTAATATATTTGTTGCTGGTTTTATAGTCTACTTAAAAAAAATTAGGGTTAGTTCAGGAAATTTAGATATAACATAGTCTTTTTCAGTAGCTCTTACAGTAGGTGTTTTACATTTCGAATTAGCATCCTTGCGTTAGGTGTTTTACATATCTCCTTAACACTCTTGCTTTAAGTGTTTTAGGTTTCCTATTACACTTTTGCGTTAGGTGTTTTTAATTTCGAATTAACGTTCTTGCGTTAGGTGTTTTCCATTTCGAACTAACGTTCTTGCGTTAGGTGTTTTCCATTTCGAACTAACGTTCTTGCGTTAGGTGTTTTTTTTATTTCGAATTAACGTTCTTGCGTTAGGTGTTTTCCATTTCGAACTAACGTTCTTGCGTTAGGTGTTTTCCATTTCGAACTAACGTTCTTGCGTTAGGTGTTTTTTTTAATTTCGAATTAACGTTCTTGCGTTAGGTGTTTTCCATTTCGAACTAACGTTCTTGCGTTAGGTGTTTTCCATTTCGAACTAACGTTCTTGCGTTAGGTGTTTTCCATTTCGAACTAACGTTCTTGCGTTAGGTGTTTTTTTTTATTTTGAATGAACATTCTTGCATTAGGTGTTTTACATACATTCTTAACACTCTTGCATTAAACGTTTTATATTTCCCATTACGCTTTTGCGTTAGGTGTTTTTCATTTCGAATTAACGTTCTTACATTAGCTGTTTTTCATTTCGAATAAACATTCTTACGTTAGGTGTTTTACATATCTCCTTAACACTCTTCCATTAAGTGTTTCATATTTTACATTACACTTTTTGCGTTAGCTGTTTTTAATTTCAAATTAACGTTCTTGCGTTAGGGGTTTTCCATTTCGAACTAACGTTCTTGCGTTAGGCGTTTTTCATTTCGAATTAACGTTCTTACATTAGCTGTTTCCATTTCGAAATAACGTTCTTGCGTTAGGTGTTTTTCATTTCTAATTAACATTCTTGCATTAGGTGTTTTACATATGTCCTTAACACTCTTGCATTAAGCGTTTTATATTTCCCATTGGTGCTTTTGAATTAGGTGCATTACTTTTCAATTTAATACTATTGCGTTAGATGTTTTATATTTCACATTAATGCTCTTGCGTTTGGTATTTTATATTTCCTATTTACAATCTTGCTTTAGGCTTTTTGTATTTCTCATTAACTCTCTTGCGTTAGACGTTTTACATTTGACATTAACACTCTTGTGTCAAATATTTTACATTTCGAATTAACACTCTTGTTTTAGATCTTTTACATTTAGCACTAACACTTGCGTTACGTGTTTTACATTTAACATTGTCACTTTTGTGTCATGTGTTTTACATTTCAAATTAGCACTATTGCGTTACATGTTTTACATTTGACATTAACACTCTTGTCTCAGGTGTTTTACATTTCGACTTAATACTCTTGAGTTACGTGTTTTACATTTGACATTAATGTTTTTGCGTTAAGTGTTTCATTATTTCCATTTCGCTTGCATTAGGAGCTTTATATTTTCCTTTAGAATATCAGTGATATTCCATTAAATAACTAAATACGTCCAAACTTTCATTCGCTGTAATGATTATACACGTGAATGGATAAATAAGCCGTAGTCTGCCATTATTATAAACCAAGTTTTTTATCATAATGTTCAATCTGTGGGATGAAATACATTCTTTAATGTGCCGTGTCACTTCATGATGTGGACGATCGTGGCTCTCTACAATTTCCTGTCCTTTGTAGCTCTAAGCAATGTCTGTCCACCTCCCAGTCCCTACTCTACCATATATTTATACAGTTTAGGTGGGTTATTCACTGTTATCGTCTGCTCCTCTTACCTTCAATATATCCTGTGTGTGTTAAATTTTTAATTTTCTAAATTTTCTTTTCTTATTAATAATTTTCTTATTTTCTTATTAATAAGAATAAGAATTAATATTATTAATAATCTTATTAATAAGAGTTTTATTATTTTCTTATTAATATTTTATTATTTTCTTATTAATAATTTTCTTTTCTTTATTAATAATAAAGAGACAGTTGGAATTTTTAAGGCCTATGCCTTAAAAATTCCAACTGTCTCTTTATTATTTTAAGTATAAAAATGTCCTTATTTTCCATAATATTTTCAGAATCTCGTTGTTTCGTCCATGCCATTCTTAAAATCTTTCAATAGAATAACATTCCTATTTCTTTCTTTCTTTCTTTCTTTCTTTTTCGTATTTCAAACTTCTTTTCATATATATTTTTTTCTTGTTTTATTTCAAAATTTCTGTCATCTATATTTTTTCTTTGCTCGTATTTCAACTTTTGTTTCATCTTTGTTTCTTTTTATTCTTGCTCGTCGCATGTCAACAGTCATTTATTCTTTCTTTCTTTTATTCTTTCTTTTTCCTTTATTCTTTCTTTTTCTTTTTCTTCTTCCTATTTTAACCGTCAGTTCATATAACTTACTTCTTGCATATATTTTAATTTTCCTTATATCGTTGTTTCTCTCTTTCTCTTTTTTTCTTTCTTCTTCGTATTTCAAACCTTCTTTTACATTACTTTCTATATCTTGTACATATTTTAACCATGCATTTATCTTTTATTTTTTATCTTCTTCTATTTCACATTTCAAGCATCATTTCATATATCGTTCTTCTCCCTGGACTTAACATTTCTATTTTATTCTCTCTTTCTTTTTTCTTTGTCTGTTTGTTACTTTTTCTTCTTTGTATTTCAATCGTCCATTGTTATATTTCTTCTACTTGCTCATATTTCAAGTTTCTTTCTTTCTTTCTTTCTTTCTTTCTTTCCGTATTTCAACATTTCTTTCATATATTATTCGACTTCTCTCATTATTCGACTTCCTCTAATCTTTCTTTCTTTCTTTCTTTCCGTATTTCAACATTTCTTCCATATATTATTCGACTTCTCTCATTATTCGACTTCCTCTAATTTTTCTTTCTTTCTTTCTTTCTTTCTTTCTTTCTCCTTCGTTTTTCACCCATTCTTCCATATATTTTTCTTTTTCTCCTTCCTCACGTTCGTATTTGAAACTTTCTTTTATGCATATTAATTCTACTTAAACTTAAAACTTAAAACTGCCTTTTATATATCTTTCCTTCGCTATTTCTTTTTTCTTTTTCATATTTTAACATTTTTTTTCATATATCTTTCTTCTCGCATCAGTTTCAACCCTGCTTTTATCTGACTTGCTTTTATCTTTCTTTCTTTCCTTTTCTTTTTCTTCGTCGTATTTTAACCTTTCTTTATTTTTTTTCTTCTTTTTTCTTTTTCGTATTTCAACCTTCCTTTCATATGTCTTTTACTCTTTGGTCATATTTTATGCTTCCTTTTATCTTTCTCCTCTTTATTTCTTCTTCGTATTTCAACCGTCTTTTCATATGTCTTTCTTTTTTTCTGCCCATATTTCAACTTTACTTTTATCTTTCTTTTTCTTTTCGCTCTTTCTTTTCTTGCATTCTTTTAAAAACTTTTCTCCGTTTTTCAACGTTCTTCTCTTACTTATCTCAACTTTCTTTTTGTCTTACTTTTTTTTCATTTTTTTTCTATTTTTCTTTACTTCTTCTTTGTTTATCGTATTTAAACTTTTCTTTCATCTATATTTCTTTTTTTCTTGCTCCATTTCTTTTATATATTTATCTGTATATTTTATTTGTATTTTTCTTTCTTTCTTTCTTTCTTTCTTTCTTTCTTTCTTTCTTTCTTTGTTTATCGTATTTAAACTTTTCTTTCATCTATATTTCTTTTTTTCTTGCTCCATTTCTTTTATATATTTATCTGTATATTTTATTTGTATTTTTCTTTCTTTCTTTCTTTCTTTCTTTCTTTCTTTCTTTACTTCTTCTTTGTTTATCGTATTTAAATTTTTCTTTAATCTATATTTCTTTTTTTTACTCCATTTCTTTTATATATTTATATGTATATTTTATTTGTATTTTTCTTTCTTCTTTCTTTCTTTCTTTCTTTCTTTCTTTTCTTTCTTTCTTTCTTTACTCCTTCTTTGTTTATCGTATTTAAACTTTTCTTTCATCTGTATTTCTTTTTTTCTTGTTCCATTTCTTTTATATATTTATCTGTATATTTTATTTGTATTTTTCTTTCTTTCTTTCTTTCTTTCTTTCTTTCTTCTTCGTTGTATTTCAACCTTTCTTTAATCTTTCTTTATTTTTTTCTTCGTATTTCAAACTTCCTTCCATATATCTTTCTTTTTCTTTATATTGCAATCATTCTTTTATTTTTCTCTTTCTTTCTTCTTTGTATTTCAAACACTTTTTAATATATTTTTCAAATATCTTTCTTAACCGTGCTCATAATTCATTCCTTTTTCTTTTTTCTTTGTTTCTTTCTTTTTTCTTCATCGTATATTAAACTTTCATTCATATTATTATTCTTCTCATTGCTCTTATTTCAATTCTTTCTTTCTTTCTTATTTGTATTTCAACCTTCTTTTCTTATATCTTTTTCTTTTTGGTCATATTTCATGCTTCCTTTAATATTTCTTTCTCCTCTTTTGTTATTTCTTCTTCGTATTACAACCACCCTTTCATATATCCTTCTTCTTGCTCATATTTTAACCACCCTTTCTTTTTTCTGTCTGTCTTTATTTTTCCTTTTTTCTTTTATTCTTCCTTAATTTCTTGTTCTTTTTTCAACTTCCTTTTCATATATTTCATTTTTTTTTCTAGTTGTCGTTCGTATTTCAAGCTTTCTTTAATTTATATATCTTCTTCTTGCTCGTATTTCAACCTTCCTTTTATATACCTTTCTTTCTTTCTTTCTTTCTTTCTTTCTTTCTTTTTCTTTCTTTTATTTTTCGTATTCGAATATTTCTTTCATATTTCTTTATTCTTCTCGCATTTATTTCAATCTTTCTTTCTTTTTCTTCTTTTTTTTGTATTTCAACATTTCTTTCATATGTCTTTCTTCTTTTCCCACCTATTTCAACCATCATTTCAATTATTTTCTACTTTTTCCTCATAGTTCAACCCTCCTTTTACCGTCTTTCTTTCTTTCTTTCTTTCTTTCTTTCTTTCTTCTGGGTATTTCAACATTCTTTTCATATAGCTTCCTTCTTTTTGCACTTATTTAAACTTTTCATTTTTTCTTTCTCTCTTTCGTTCATTTTTTTTCTACATGGTATTTCAACCTTCTTTTTCATATATATTATTCCTGCTCAAAATTCAAAATTTTCCTTATTTTTCTTTCTTTTTTCTTCTTCGTATTTCAAGATTCCTTTTATATATTTTTCTTTTTCTTTTCTTTGTCGTCCTTATTTCAAACTTTCATCTACATTTCTTCTTGCTCGTATTTTAATCGTCTTTTTATTTGCCTTTCTTTCTTTCTTTCTTTCTTTCTTTCTTTCTTGTGTATTTTAACTTCTCTTTCATATGCCTTTCTTCTTCTCCCACCTATTTCAACCTTCCTTTAAATTATTTTCTACTTCTTGCTCATATTTCAACCCCTCTTTTACCGTCTTTCTTTCTTTCTTTCTTTCTTTCTTTCTTTCTTTCTTTCTTTCTTTGTATTTCAACATTCCTTTCATATATTTTCTTTTTCTTCTACTTGTTGTTCGTATGTTAAGTTTCCTTTTATGCATTCTTTTTCTTTTTCATAATATTCATGCGTCTCATTTGTAGATTTCGTACTAACAGCAATTTTATCTTCATCTTAGGTTTATTTCTGTAAACTTTTATTACGGATTTCCTATTTATTATTGTTACTGTTATTATTAGACTCCATGTTATTTATATTGGTATTATTAGAAGATAAGACAGAAAAAAGACGCTCGCAGATGGGCGTCGTGATAAAGAGAAGCAGTTAAAAGAAGTTCCCATTGAATGGGTCTGATGAAACTGATTTGAAGATTTTATTACTTTATAGTTGTTTCCTGATGCTGCCTCATTCGCCATCTTTTGGCCATCACCAAACATTTCGGATTCTATGCTTAGAAAAAAAAATAGTTTCCGAATTCATAGAAGCGAAACGGAATCAGAACGTTAGCAGAAAGTAAGGAGGAGGGTCGGGCTAGGAAAATAGCAAAAGAGCCTGGGGTTATCTGAATGTAGGAAAATAGCTACAGATTTGAAGAATAGGGTATGATCCATACGGTTCGACACCAGAACCACAATGAATGAAAACCAAGACTCCTAACACATGGATGACTTGAAAATACGACTTATAAAATAGTTTTTCTTACTTAAGCGTGTGTCAGAAAGTTCTGTAAGCGAATACTTTCCAATAAGGCTCACTTATGGTATCAATCCGTCTCTTCCCTCCAGTTATGGGTTAAATAATAGGACAGATTGGGTTCTGTAGCTTTAGTCGGCAACCAGTCTACCGCATAAAGCAATGTCAACCTACTGCAGGATAATCTTCTGCACAGTCAGTCATGTATCTTTTGAGACATGATCGCCCAAGCGTGTATCACGTATGGCATCTGACTGACTATAATGTCACCAAGCAACACATGAACTGGGTTTTGTTGCCATGATAAGTGTTGTCTAAATGATTTTTTAAAAATAATTTCACCCAAAGCAAGGCAGTACCGCCACTGATGTGTAGGGGGCTACATAAGTGAGTTAAAGTTTTAGGGCAAGAGAAGGATGTGAACACAGGAGTGAAGACAGTTGCGAAGGTAGAAGGAAGGGAAAAGAACAAGATACACGGATGTATATGTATAGTTATGTAGAAAGGACTAGAGTCAAGTGGGTAAGAGATGGGAATTGACATTACATTTAAATTCCTGGAAGTTGTAGCCGTTAGGAAAGCAAATATACGGAAGGGAGTTCCACAGGCGGGAAGTGCGAGAAAAGAAGCTAATGGAGTAGAATTGTCGGCTGTATTTGGTTGATTTAACGGTTTAAGGGCGGGACCTTATTGCCAGTCTGGTTGCACGAGTAAATTCTTATGGAGGGGGCACCAGTAACCTAAGTTCGTCAGAGCAGAAGCTATGAAAATATTAATAGAAAAAACAGAGAGAAGCCATATCCCAACGGTGAGAAAGTGGCTGGAGTCGAGCTGCCAGGTCGGGACCAATCACATTACAAGTTCTCCTTTGGAGTCTGTTGAGAACACTGAAATGAACAGCAGGGGCGCCTGACCAGATATAACAATAGTATTCCATGCACGGTCGAATGGTTGATTTGTATGTGCAAGACTGATTCAGGCAGAAAAAGCTTCTTGTCTGGACACAGTGACCCAACCTTCCTAGCAGTGTATTTAAACCGATATGTACAAAATAATTACATCAATAAAAATTAAGGTTTCTATATAGTTTAACTTCTTTAGATATTCTGATACACATTTCGTTTCATCTCTCTGTCTCTCTCTCTCACAGACACATTCTCTCTATCTATCTATATTTGTGTATGTGTAGCCGATCTCTGCTAGCTCTAACAGTTCAGTAGTGGGGGGAAAACTGGCTGGTCACATTCAATGCCTCGAAAACCAAACTCGTGGCATTCCACCATCGCCATCGAATCTAGAACTTTCACTAATCGCGATGAACGTATGTTTCCTCAGGGAGGCCCAGTACCTTGAGCCCCTTTTGGAACTTAAACACAGTCCAGAGCTTAAGTGAAACCGTACATCGTAAATACCATACTCAAAAAATGGTCGGTTCCCTGTACCGCTCTAAGTATCAAGTATCTGATTCTTATGGTATGCTCTACTTTTACAAGAGTCAAACCAAGCCGAAAATGAATTACTGCTACCAAACATGGACAGAAACTGCCCAGTTTTCGATTTCGAGTATAAAAGCATCTACGCGTCCTTGTGGGTGACGTCGCTGTTTTATCGCTATTTCCTTGGAAATTGTTCTGGCGAACTACATTCCACATTGCCACCAGTTCTAACCTTCACGGCTAACATCCACCATGCAATGCACATTGGAGCAAACCACCCTCTTTTGTTTTGTATTTCTTTGGTGAGGTGTAAGTTTCACTTGAGCAGCTTCTTCTGCCTTACAGAACCGACTTTCAAGAGGATTCTCCCCCAATCACTACAATCTTAACCTGTTCAATCTAAAGTTAATCGTTATTTTTCACACATATCCACACAAGCTTTGCTTCTTACTCGGTAATATGCTACCTCGAGTGGTCCCAGGGCTTTGTATAGGGTGAATAAAATTTTAATAAAATGGGTGTGTCTTGGTTACGTATCTGAGTACAGAGTTAAACATATACATAAATAGATATATATGAATAAAGTATGATGAAAATCGTAATCGGTTTCTTGATTGATTTTTTACGGTTTACCAACTTTTTGCAGCTTATTTAAAGCTATAATTTTTTAAATTTTAGATTGTAAGAACTTTCTTGGAGATAATAATGATTTACTTCGGTGATTGTACCAGAGATGAACCAGTATCATCAGAGAAATAATCTATCTATCTATCTATCTATCTATCTATCTATCTATCTATCTATCTATCTATCTATCTGATGTAATGAATATGCATACACCTTGATTCCCCCTCACAGTAATATGATTGTCAGCCATAAATACAGACTAAGGTGGGAACACCTTTTGGAACGCCTATTGATATTGTTGTATTATTGCATAAGCCTACGCCTAAGCATACTGCATACATCAATGACGAGTACCAGTCCATTACGGCTACTTGCTAGATTGTCCTACCCGGTTACATTCGCTACTTCGAATAGTATATATATCCATTTCCAGGGCATACCAATATCTATCTATCTATCTATCTATCTATCTATCTATCTATCTATCTATCTATCTATCTATCTATCTAAACATAAACACACATGTACATATATACTAGGATGGGTTCAAATGTTCATACAAAGTGTTGATGCTAGAGTTAGGAAATCTTGCATACATATTATTAATAATATTATTAATAACTGTTATTAATAACTTTATTGTTTATTTCCAGTGCACAGGGGGTTACACAGGGGGAAAGTGATGAACCCAACACTCATCCTGAGTTAGTAAACGTCATTAGCTGGATCTACCTCAAATAATGTCCGCTGAAAAATAAAATTAAATGTTAATTTAACTTAGAATGTTCTAAAGACGGATTTTGACTGGGGAAGTGAACATTGTATTCCTTAAAAATAAATTAAGAATACAACAGACCACACTAAAGACACACGAAATAAAGAAACATACATTAACCCATACATATACTAAGAGGGAATATATATATAAATTTGTGTGTATATTGTGTGTGTCTATTCCTATATATATATATATATATATATATATTTGTGTGTGTGTTGTATGTGTGTCTAATCCTATATGCAACCGAGCACTTATATGAGAAAAATTAAGGCAGACACGTTATTTCGTGGTAAATCGGAAGTATAGGCCTATTTAGGCGAACCATCATCAGCTTCCATTTTTATTGTACAAAGGATTTTACTGCCTTAATTTTTCTTATATTTGCTCTATATGTATTTATATACATATATATTTAAAGCTCTCTTAGAAAGTTATCCTACCACTGTATGTACAGGATATTCCTTTGGAATCTTCTATACCCACACTGCATGCTGATATATATATATATATATATATATATATATATATATATATATATATATATATATTATTTCGAACATTATTTTTACCGATACTCGTATTTAAGTAGATATTTTGGTTTTAATTAAACAGTATTTTTATATTTATATCTACCGGCCTGATTATTTACGATAAATTTTTATTACGAACCTGCGACCCCTATTACATAGGGGAAGCATACCATTTGATCTGGTACCGTGTTGACCACTCGACCATGGATAGCCTCTTGATCAGACGAGGTTTTTATCATGCTTATATAACACAATTTTCGATTTTACCGCAAACAAGCATATCTGCTCTGAAACCTCGTCTGATCAAGAGGCTATCCATGGTCGAGTGGTCAACACGGTACCAGATCAAATGGTATGCGTCCCCTATGTAATAGGGGTCGCAAGTTCGAATCCTGCTGGGTAGCACACATTTTCGTAATAAAAATGTATCGTAAATAATCAGGCCGGTAGATATAAATATAAAATACTGTTTAATTAAAAACAGAATATCTACTTAAATACGAGTATCGGTAAAAATAATTCATTACAAATTGTCGGTTGCTTATAACCAAGTTTCGTTAAAATTCGTTAATTTCCGTAATATATATATATATATATATATATATAGATATATTATGCATTTAGCCAACAATCTCTCTTTTATGAAAGTTTCATTAAAGATGACAGACAAGGTGCTAGTGTTTTATATATATTTTTTGCGTAACTTATATTTTTTTCTTTTCAGAACATAAATTATATAAAAATTGTCCGAGTGTTTTAATTCTCCAAGCGCTTTTGGCTATACTTTTAGCCGTTATCAAGGATGAATTTTAATTTATTTTTAACTGAATGTATGAACTGTTTTGTTTTTGTATGTAAAATAATAGAATTGTTTTATATTCTAAACATAGTGAGCACGTTTTGGCCGTCTTCATAGTTGATATTCTTGAGTATTGGTCTTTTCTTTTTAATAATAATACATCCATTATTTTCGCTTGGTCTGGTTTATTTTTTTTTACGGCATTCCAACATCAATGGATTTATTAATGCCGACATGATTTTCCCAGTAGATTCAAATGAATAGAATATGTATTCTTTGTAAGAAGTCAGTCTGTAGATCAGGTTTCATTGAGTTAATTTTGTAAAGTGGGTTTTGTTGAGAGTCAAATGTATTTTTGATACATATTTTTTTTTACAAAAATGTATTGATGGTATGTATTTTTCCTTCAAAAGTTTATTTCTGGATTTTTTTATTGTAAAAGTCTATTTTCTTTCATAGTGTTTTGACCCCAGGTTTTTTTTTTTTTTTTTGGTGGGGGTTAACTATTGGCCTCTAGGTGGGACCCTAACATGCGCTACCTCTCTGAGTCAGGTTGAACCTTGGAACAACAGCAATTAAGAGGTGATTCCATACTTCTCACAACCTCTGAATCAGAGGCCTTGTTGCCGGATGCAGTTTACTGTCATACCCAGCACCACATTTTTTTAATTGTTTTAGCCTTTTCTACAAACACAAACACAGACACACGCGCGTGCGCGCGCACACACACACACATACACACACACACACACACACACACACACACACACACACACACACATGTCTTTGAGTGCGTGTGTGTGTGCGTCCGTGTGATCGTCGTAGTTATACGAGGAGCAAGATGCTTTGAAAAGAAAAAATTCTAGTAGTGATTTAGGTTGATTTTGGGAACTGGGATGAACCATGAATTTCTTTCAACATCTACTCGTATATGAGCTATTTCGTGTGTACTTTTCGTTATTTAGTAAGATTAGCTTAGTTTGGCGCAAGGCTACAGTAGAAGAGCATTCAATAAAAATTCCATCTCTTTCATGAGAAAACAGTATAACACTTGTCGCCCTACATTTAGTTGTTGGATGGGCGTTGTGGTGCAGTGGATATTGGCTCGGAACGAGAAATCGAAAAGCCGAGTTCGAATTCTAGTTGAATTAGTTGCGTTCACTTGCTCGCAAATCTCTTTGGGAAAGGTATTAATCAATTTCTTTTCCCACCAGCTATGGGTTGAATAGCAGTACAAATTGGGTTCTATAGCCTCGGTTGGCAACCAGTCTACCAAAGAAAAATAATGGCAACATGCTACGAAAAAATCTTCGGCCCAGTCAGTCATGTCTCGAAAAGACATGATCTTCCAAGCGTGTATCACGTATGACACTTAACTGACTGACTGATTGACTTGTTGTTGTTCGGGTGGATTGTTTTTCATCTGATTCTATTTATAGTTCCATGAATAAGGCTTTATTTCCATTTGTTGTCCTTCCCGGGTTTCCCATTAATTGACTCCCTTGAACTACTTTATGTAATGTATTTACTTATTATATATTTATAGAAAGAGCAATTATTGTTGTTTCAAAGTGAGTCGCAAGATTAATATAGATATATATTTTCATGTTTATAAGAGATAAGGATAAGAAATGCAACGGTTGTTATAGAGATATAAAAAATTAAATCAATTATACCTTTTCTATTACGACAGTAATACTGGTATGAACGATGATTATAATCAACATGAAGTCATTTTTGTCATTAAAATGATCTTATTACCTACCTACTTACCTATATATATATATAGTCTCTCTGTAAAGAAACAAAATGAACGATAAGAGAGAAGACGAAAAATTATTCTTAGCCGACGCGTTTCGTCCGCGTTTCAAAGTAATATAAAATTTATTTTGTTGCTCGTAAGACTCTTCATAGGATGTGCGTTTTGGTGCAGTGAATATCGGTTCGGAGCGAGAAATCGGGGAGCAGAGTTCGAATTTCAGTTGAATTCATTGTGTTTATTTACGCGCAAATAACCTTGGGAAAGGTATTAATCCGTCTCTTTCCTCCAGTTATTAGTTAAATAACAGGACAGATTGAGTTCTATAGCCTTGGCTGGCAACCTACTGTGATATAATTAATCTTCTGCTCAGTCAGTCATGTCTCGAAAGAGACATGATCACCCAAGCGTGTTTCACGTATGACGCTTAACTGTCTTCATGCCCAATGCAATCGTCAGAACAGATATTCATTTATTTCATATGTAAATTAAAATTTTACATTTGAGGAACAGGTTACTAGAACCTGCATTGTTCGGACGTAAAAACGTTTGACTGGGATTGAACAATACAGGTAAACTGTTGAAATAGGTATTCCCCAAATGCAAAATTTTAATTTACATATGAAATAAATGAATATATATATATATATATATATATATATATATAGAGAGAGAGAGAGAGAGAGAGAGGAAGTGTGAGAGAGAGAAGGCGAAACGGAGATATAAATCGTGGAGAGTAGCCGACTGGGATTGATAGAAATATTCAAATATAGACGCAATAAAAGAAGTGATGACCATAGAACCTCGAGTGATATGGATGATAATAATAAGGCTGAAAACAATCAGTGCTTTGAATAAAGGGAAAATAAATATATTAATATTTATAAACAACATGGAAAAAGTAACGGTAAGTTTATTTCAATCGTCAGTGAATCAGAAAGCTACTCTCAAAGGAATATAAAACAAACACGACTGGGTGTTAATAGTAATTTGCTGGAAATTGTGCCAACTACTTAGGATTAGCATGAGCACAAATCAGAATTTGCTCCTGACGGCGAAAGAAAAAAAAGGAATCTGTTAATCACATGTCGTATTTAAGGCAGCTGTGACAGAAGAAAGCCTCCAGTAACCTGCCTAATCAGTTTGTGTAAATGGATGGCATAAAAAAGTATTGGAAGAGATAGCGAAAAATTTATTATCATCAAATGATGGGAAGTTGTGGAGAGTCTTGATCGCACATACTCTGAATGGAAATGACACTTTAGAAGAAGAAGAAGAAGAAGAAGAAGTCATCGTTCTCAAAATCTGATTTAATTCCAAAGTATTTCTTAAAGTGACTTGTTTAATAGCCACCCTTTCTCAAACACAGTTTATGGCCTCTTGTACTTCTCATGGTGGACCCCGACATATTGAGTTACATAGCGATGACATTTATTATTATTATTTTTAATCATTTCACCCCAACCAAATAAGGAGGGTCGCCACTATTTCACACGGGGGTTACAATCAAAGAAAAAACAAAACAAAACAAAACAAAAAACAAAAACAAAAAACAAAACAAAACAAAACAAAAACAGGGCACAGTGGGTATTGGGGAAAAGATAATGGGTGAACTGGATTCAAGAAGATAGAAACTGGCAATTCACGTTAAATTTTTGGAGATTGTGGTCAAGCAAGTAAACTGAAGGGCGTTCCACAGGCAAAAAAAGAAACAATTCAAGTAGAAGTGACGGTTACATTTAACTATTTCGACGGTAAAAGAATGGGACCTAGATGCCAACCTAGTAAATTCACGTGATCAGGACACCAGGGGAAAAAAGCTCGTCAAAAGCTGTCTTTTCTATGAATATTTTCAAAGAAAAAACAGAGGGGAGCTACGTCACGTCGATGAGAAAGTGACTGAAGTCGAGATGCCAAGTCAGGGACGACTAAATTGCAGATCCTTCTTTGGATTTTATCGAGAACTTTAAGATATAAAGCAGCAGCATCAGACCAGGTATGGCAGCAGTATTCAATGAACAGACGAATGGTAGATTTATAAATGAGCAAAATGGATTCTGATGAGAAAAATTAAATGGTCCGACACAGTGACCTAACATTTCTATGCGGCTACAGATTCGATGTAGTCGTTTCATTTTAAGTCGTTTGAAAAGGTGAGGCTAACGGGGTGCAGTGCATTGCTCTCCAGGAGACTAGTATTAGTTATCGTTTATCCATAATGGTTAAATGAGAGCAGTTTTGTCTTGGAGTATTAAAATTTTCAAAGCCATTTCCTGCCCCAGTTAACCACTGATTGGAAGCCCGTTTCAAGAGCAGCGACCAGGTTTACTTCGTCAGCCTTAGTAGATTTACTATTGAGATGGGAATGAATAGTGGTTTCATCTGCATAATGCCTACTTGAGAACTGATGACATCAGAAAGATCATTAATCTTCTTATTCTTCTAGGAGCCGTATCCCTTTAGGGTGTGGAGGATCATGTTTTTCCACAGCTTCCTATCTTTTATAACTCTAAACAATACTTGTGCCCGTACTAATACCCTCGGTCCCTGTTCTGCCATTCATTTAGCTAAGTTACCTTACGTTTACCTCTGTAGTGAACAAAACAAATTCTAGATGTAAAAATTGAAATTCTAAGCACTGACTCATTGATTTTGTTAGAAATAAACGAATTTTCTCGAATTTACAAACTTTGCTTAACACACACAAAACTCGCGAAGTTTCACACCTTCATGCGAAATGTTTGTCGTCCACTGGAAAGGCTAGAATCACATTCAGGAGTGAATTCCCAAACGAAAAAAAAAGAAGAAAAAAAGACAAACAAGACGACCGTCGCGTCAGAGAGTTCAGATGACGAGTAATTAACACTTACCCTTAACAAACATCAAGCGACCCTTATAATTAGTGTCACTCTCTTTCCCTCTCACCTCGCACCTCTCTCACCTCTCTCACCTCTCACCTCCTTCCTTTTCACCTATTCACTCTAAAAGATAACTTCAAAGATAATCCTATCCAACAATAAATGCTCATACATACATACATACATACATACATACATACATTCCTGCCTACGTACACATAAACACACTTTTGCAAGGACTATTACAAACATTTCTACGAACTCTTGATACCCTTAACTTTCTCATTGAACATTAACTTCTACCAATTCATGTTATTCTTTTCCATTGAAAAAATTCTATTTAAACATGCAAAAGGTATACATTTATTCTTCCACAAATCTACACATTCCAATCTACACAGCCTTCTGATGATAGCGAATAATAGTAAGTTGTAGGGAGTTTGGTTATGTATGACACAACAGGCTAATTCAATAAACATTAACAATCTTCCTACAGTTTCATCTCTAACTCCTTGACTTTAACATGTTATGTGAGTGTCAAAATCCTCCAACTCTTTTTCTGTACTATGTGTAGCTGAAATTTCAGCTGTCTCTTTAAATGTAGTTTTTGTTTCCATTTTTTTAATAACTTTCTTGTTACTCACATGGTCTGTGATTTGCTGAATGAATTCGGTTGTGTAAACAATAGTAAAAAAAAAGAAAAGAGAAATATCAAAAAGATTTTAGGAAATTACTGAGAGTTGAGTTAGTTTGTTGGCTTTTGATCCTCATCAGCAACCACCAGATACCAATTGTACGCAGAAACAATTAACATTTATTGAGGCACTGGTAATGTTTTCTCAAATTCTGAAACAGTGAGAAGTCAATACTTTCATCAAGCACATAACCCAATGGATAAGGCGTTGGTTGGACTAGCGAGACAGAAAAATAACTGAAAAATAAAGAAAGCATGATTTTAAAATCAAAGTCGCCATTTTTTAAAAATTTTTAATCAACATGTCAGCCAGATAATTTAGTGGGTCATGGGTTGAATTAAAACTGGATATGAATCAGAAAAACTACTAATAAATGGTAATGGAGGTTCACATTAGATTTTGAATGTTTGGTCTTTTCTTTTTTCATTAGCACTTTAACTTGTGCACTACCGGCTTCTTGAAAATGCCAGAACTTAACAGTTCGAATAATTTAAATAATTACAATACTTCATCTCAGGAATATAAACAAATATTGAAGTCAATATACATTGCAATGTTACTGAAGTCAGAGAGAATACTGAAAAGAGTACTCATAATAGCTGGTCCTGAGCGATGAGCATTTAGTACCAAATGCGTGGAAATTCAACGATGTCAATAACAACTAGGATTAAATCATTATTATCACCATCGTCATCATCATCATGCCTACGGTCACATCACGTTAAAACACCGGTTCTTGTACGTTCGCCGAAGGTAAGCAACGTGTGTTATCGTTGGGGTTTGGGAATACCAGTAACCTGTCTAATCAGTTTGTGGAAATGAATGGCATTTATTCCTTTGTGCTGGTGGCACAATGGATAAAAGCTCGGAAATATAAATCGGAAAGCTGAGTTCCAATTCCAGATGCGTTTGTTATATTCACTTACGTGCAAATAGCCTTAAAAGAGGTATCGATCCACCCTTTCTCCTCCTAGCTATGAGTTAATTAGGAAGAATTGCATCAGTAAATTATCAAATATCTCCCCCACTATGTGCTCCTGACACTTTTTCTATAAAATGTATCTTTATACTTTCATGGTCTTGTTTTTGTTTGTGAGTTTACTATTTGCCCATAGCTGAGCCCCTAACAGGTGCTACCACCCCGGGTGAACCTGGGAACAACAGCAATTAAAAGGTGGTTCCTTGCTCCTCAATACCTCCAATCACCAATCAAAGGCTTTGCTGCTTATTGTCATACACAGGACTAACAACACCAATACTTATATGGACAAAGCTGCACAGAGGACATGTAAAGTGAGAATCTGGATCACTATTACGGATAGTCCATAACAAGCGTATTAGAACGAGTTGCACATTAAGTTCCATTAAGGGTGTTCTACTTAGCTCATTTTCCAGAACTACTGCATTGTGAAACGGACTCCCGAGATAATGCTTCCCCGATCAGTAAAATGTTAAATTCTTCATATCTAGGGTCATCATGATATATTCTATATATCCTAATAACATGTACCTTTTGCTTCCTCTATGTACACCCTTAAAGCAAACTCCTTCAGTATCTCTATAAATTGAGGGGCTCTTGGGTTTTGCATTTGTTGAAGTCACAGTAGAATATTTTATCTCACTTGCGAGAAGAACTGTAGAGACTTGCTGTCGCTTGATCTCCTATGAAAGCAGAAGATACAGCAAGTGGGAAAAGATTCGTGTCTAGTATATGTGCAGAACTGGGTAAGGACCCAAAGGCTCTTAAGAAATGATTCGAAATGTTTTATATCGCGTCCATTCAGGATATAGGTGATCATGACTCTCCACTGATATTTTTTAAATCATTACACTCAAAGGCAGGCAATAAAGCCACTAAGATGCAATTAGTTACTAAGGGTGAAATACAAATGAAAAAACAAAACAAACAAGAAACGTTACCGAGAATAAAAGACAATGGAAAGAAAAAAAAAACACTTATAGAGATAAACAGATAGATATTGTATTTAAATCTTTATAGATTGTAGTTGACATGAAAAACAAAAAGCCGGCAACACTAGAATCATGACCCCTAACTGACAATCTCTTATCACAAATACTAAAGAGGAAAGCTCATCAGAATAACTGCTATAAAAATATTTGTAGAAAGGACACAAGGAAGCTATGTTACGGCAGTGGGAAACTGATTCAAGCAAAGATGCCAGGTTGGCACCGAGGATATTGCGGATTCTTCTTTGGATTTTATGCCGGATCTAAGATACATAGCAGAATCATATGATAAGACAAGACGAGACGAGACGAGACAAGACGAGACAAGACGAGACGTGACGCGGTAACAATATTCAATGCCAGGTCGAATAGCAAACTTATAAAAGGGCAAGACAGATTCGGGTGAAATATAAGAAATACTTCTTTATCTATAAATTGACATGCGTTTTCGTGTAAAGTACGTTGCTTTCCACACGGTTTGGAATTCAGATTTTTTTTGTCTTAGACTGGTTTCCCCTCAGGGTTAGAGAACTAGGTCTACTTTGCTATTTTCCCATAAGTGGGGAAAAAGAAACGTATTTATGCCTCTCCAAAGAGCATTTGTGCAAAAGCAAATGCAACAAACTAGCCTACAAATCGAACTCGGTTCCCCGATACCATTTCCTGAGCCGATATCCGTTACACTACTCACAAATCTTACGAAGAATGAAAGACAAACACTTGAGACGGTGAAGACCATAAAAGTATTTCTGAAGAGAATACTGTAGAATCGTGAATGCGTTTTGTCTCTTGATCCCCAACGGGGGCTTGAAACTTCTAATATCAAACGGATATGATAATGAGAATGATTGTGATTGAATAATGAAAATTTATGAATAAAAGTTTTTGTTATTAGATCTGCTTTATAATTAATATGTTCTTCATCCCATTTCTTGTTTTTGATTAATATTATTATTATTAATTTATTCATCAATAAATTTATAATAAAAATGTCCACGGAAGACACGGTTGGTAAACACATCCTGATGTACGGTCAACCTCTCCAAAATGTGTTTTTGACTGTCATTAGTTTGTCTGTTTTCATTGAAAAACAAATTTATATTTCAGTTGATTTTTTTTACACTTTGTTGGCGGCAGAGAATGCTAAGCGTTCCCTAGGGTATGACGTCAGTTCAAGGGAGGTAACTTTTTGTCCTCTAAAATATTAATATTTCCCTTAAGTATTGATTCTAAAAGAGAAAAGCAATTAGGTCCCCTTGTGATCTGAAAGTCCGGTAGAAGGCGAAATCAGTCACCAACACACACATTCACGCACGCGCAAGAAGGCATATGCTTATAAACACACGTATATGCAGAACTATTAACTCGTTTATTACGATAGATTCACTTTATTTATATGTACACACAAAAACTCTCTCTCTCTCTCTATCTCTCTCTCTCTCTCTCACACACACATATATATGTATTGAAGCGTACAGAGATGGATACGTCTTTTATTATTTTGACGAACAGAACAAATAGAAAATATTTCAAACGATTGATAATCGCATAGAAATAAAGATGAAAGAAAATAAAGCAACAAGACTTAAAAAAACATAAAGTGTGTTACAAGATAGTGCAACATGAGGGAAAGTAAAGGTAAAGATAGGTTAGAGAGAGAGAGAGAGAGAGAGAGAGAGAGAGAGAGAGAGAGAGAGAGAGAAGAGGAAAGAAAAATAAAAGGAAAGAAAAGAATTGAAATAAAAATGAAAAGAAAGAGGAAACATGAAAAATTACGAGAAAGAAAGCGAAAAGTAAATAATAATAATAATAATAATAATAATAATAATACACACACTAAGGAAAACTTTGTCTATGTAACGCTAGGGATGATAGGGGAGATAGAAAAACATGAAACGGAGCCATAACAACACGCCACGACCTGCCTTAGGTCTTCCCGCAGACTTGGTTGGTAGTGCGACCATAGCAGAAATCGAAATATGATGAAAAATGACATAATAATAATAATAATAATAATAATAATAATAATAATAAGAAGAAGAAGAAGAAGAAGAAGAAGAAGAAATAGAGAAAAAGCAGAAAGAAATTGACTGAGTGTCCAAACAAACTTGCTTTAGGAATGTAACTGTCGTGTCCATAATCCTTACCTCACTGGGCACACTGATTCTTGCAAAGAACTGACTCGGCAGTCAATGAGAAAAGATTAGATTTGTGAATAAATTAAAAAGAGTGCGAAATAAAGTAAGTAAAGGACAAACAACAATATATTTAAGAGAGACTAAGAACAGTTATTTATATGATACCATTGATCTTCTATGGTAGTGAACACGGGATCATCTCTTCGCGACCACAGAGATGAAGGCCAAGAAAAGACAACAGAGATGAAGGTCTGCAGAAGAGTTCCGATAATGCCATAGACAACAACGAGGACGTTTTAAGGAAAATGGACACAAAAAAGACAATTATAATTAAAATCAGAAGAGACAGTTGAAATTTATGGGACTTAATAAAGAAGAGAGGTTTAAAAAGTATGGCACTCACAGTACATATCGAAGACAAGAGGGACAGCGGGAAACAGCGAGTAAGATATGTCCCCCCAAGCTTTTAGCAATGTTTCTCATTTTATTATCCATCTTACAGAGTGTCAGTGTCTAAAGATATAGCAAATCTCAACGGAGTATTCTACCAGAATGTGCTACAACCACATAGGGTCAGTACAAGCATCTCGTCAACCCCGAATCTCTGATAAGGGGTCCCCAACTTTATTAGACATAAGTTTTTATAAAGTAGTATTTTTATAAAGTAGTATTCCTGAAAAATACATTTTTTGTTACCTCATTATGTACAATAATGGATCATACGCAATATAATGGATCATACGCAATAATGGATCATACGCAATATAGGTGAACAATTCAATTAGAAAAATTGAAAATAAATATATTTAAATAAATATTTAATAATAAATAAATTAATAATATAATAAATAATATAATAAATAATATAATAAATTAATAATATAATAATTAATAATATAATAAATAATATAATATAATAATAATATATAATATAATATAATAATATATAATATAATATAATATAATATAATAATTAATAATATAATAAATTAATAATATAATAAATAATAAATAAATATATAATATTTAAATAAATATAATATTTAAATAGAAAAAAGAGACATGTTACAATGTTTTATTTCATCTTAATGTTTTACGGCAATTTTTAACATGAACTTCAGACATTTTTTCTTACCTTGGCCCCCGGCCTTCGGGCTGGGAGGCCAAATGACCAATTAAGACAGAATAAGACCATTTTAAGATCAGTTTAGACCGGTTTTGAACTTATCCACCGCGGTGGATAGGTAATGTTTTGGCCATGACCTGGGCGTACACGCTCATGTTCCTCACATTAAAAAAAGACCGTGTGTCACATCTCTCTCAAGTGGGGGAGAAGAGTAAATATCACTTCAGATTTTTCTTGCGAAATGTTGGCCTGGGTGTTCGGAGTAGTACGCACCGACTCTGCTACCACACCATTTACATCATATAAATAAAATAGGACGACATCAAATAAATAAATAAATGAAGTAGAAATCCAGAAAAAAAATGACAGCAAACAATAGCCAATTCAAAATCAAATAATCCACAAGTAGCGAGAATATCTCACGGCGATTGACTCGTTGTCAGAAGGAAAAACTTGAAATGCCGCTTCTTTGTCGGTATCTAGTATTGGATCGCCAGCAAAAAACCCAGTCTGATCTGCCATTTTACCCATAGAAGAAATGGATTCCTACCTTTTCCTTGTTTTAGCACATAAGTGAATGCAATGAATTCAAAATCAGCACTCCGATTCCCCAATTAGAGCCGCTACCCATTACTCCACAATAGTATGGTGAATATGTCATTAAATAAAATCTAATTATACTTAACTAGCAGTATAGCCTGGTGTTGCTCGGGTATAATGAAAGCTTTAAAACTAATCCATGGTCCTGGAGCTCAGACTCAGCCTAAATAATATTTGTGTGAAGTTTGGTGAGAATCGGATAAAAATTGTGGATTTGTATAAAGGACATACAAACAGATAAACAGAAACACACACAAACATCTTGCCTTATATATATATATATATTATCGATTTTATGCACTATTGTAAGAACTGCAACCTTGAAACTTCTGAATATCGTTTCTTATGTCTTTGTCTATGAGTGTATCAAATTTGATGAAAATCGGACCACTCCTTCAATAACCCGATTTTTTCGATTATCGATTTTCGATATTTATCGGGGGTACCTCGACACAAAACCTAGCTAAGAACACTCGCAGACGCTTATAGTACAACTGTGTAAATTTTCAAAAAGATCGGTTCAGTCGTTTCGGAGTCTATACGTAACGGACATACACACACATACACATACACACAGAAAGTTCCATTTATAAATAAGTTTAGATAGATATATTTTTTAAGAATAAACTTGATAAGCAAAAATAGAAATTGTGTGTAACTCAACCTGCTATATTTACTTACGCTGTATATAGTGATTTACTAAAGCGTAGCTTAGACCTGGAACAAGACTGAAATTATGAAGCACCCAGTGCGGATTGAACTCACTCAGGTACCCTACGTGATAAACGCTTGGGCGATCATGTCTCGAAAGAGATATGACTGACTGGACAAAAGATTATTCCGCAGTACGTTACCATTACTGTAGACTGGTTGCTAGCCAAGGCTATAGAACCCAATCTGTCTTGTTATTTAGCCCATAACCGGAGGGAAGAGAGGGATTATTACGTTTCCCAAGAGTATTTGCGCGTAAGTGAATGCAAGAAATTCAGTTAGAATTCAAACTCGGTTCCCCGATTTCCCGTTTCGAGCCAATATCCACTGCACCACAACGCACATTCCACTACATTGAACTCACTACTTAGTCGTAATCACTTTAGCCAGATAGGCTTTTTAGCTATTACTTCTGTTGAAATTCCTAAACGATAATTTTCTAACCTCTGTTTTGGCGTGGCACAAGGTCAATAGTATGGAGCATTTAATGAAAACTGAATTTACTTCTCAATTATAATTGATCTAGTGAAACAAGCTTTCTGACTATTACACCACATCGAAGTTCCCAAATCATGATTTACTAAAGCGTAGCTTAGGTGTGGCACAAGGCTAAAAGTTTGGGGCACCTAGAACTCTAGTGAAACAAGCTTGTTAACAATCATTCCACTTCAAAGTGCACAAACGATGGTTTTCTAAGCGAAACGTAAATGTGTTACAAGTTTAAAAATATAGAGCACCCAGTGGAGACGAACTTATACAAAGTCGAAATTGATATAGCAAAGCAAGCTTTCTAATCATTATATCATATCGAAGTGCCCGAACGATGATTTTCTAAGCCTAGCTTAGATGTGACACAAGGCCGAAAGTATGGGGCGCCTAGTGAAGATCGAATTCACTCTTCAGTCGTTACTGATCTGCCCACAAAGTGCCCACTTACGCTGCATATAACTCTAATAATTATTTTCAAGAGTGAAAATAAAGAAAGAAGCAACTTCTAATCCCCAGCAAAAGGTTAAATAGCAACGCAGAGTGGACTATCTAGCTGTGATTGGGAACTAATATGCGAGAAGAACAAATCTGAATTCAAAACCATATGTAGCACTGGAAAGGCGCATACCTGAACTGTAACTAAAATCTTCTCAGTATAGTCACAATATAAATCATAGGTTGTCTTTGTGGGAGTTGAAAGAACACAAATAAGTCTGAGCAATAAAGAACTGTAAGATGTTCAACAGTTTCCTGGGTTGGAACGATCGCTAGACGTATATCTCATTGGACGCTTGATTCATTCATTTACCGCATCTACAATTCTTGCTGTATTGTATTAAGTTACAAGATGCGTGCAATAATGCGTTGTAGGATGGTATTCACCAATTGTACGATGTTATGCATACAGTCAAGTGCTATACGTAATACTCGCTTGGACGATCATGTTTCGAAAGAGACATGAATGGATGGGCAGAATATTTTCCGGCAATAGTTTGCCATTACTTTCTGCGGTAGACTGGTTGCCAACCAAGGCTATAGAACCCAGTCTGTCCTGCTATTTAACTCATAGCTAGAAGAAGAAGAGACGGATTAATACCTTTCTCAAGGGTAGTTATGCAACGAATTCGACTTGAATTCGCACTCGGCTCTCCGATTTCTCTTTCCGAGACGATATCCACTGCACCACAACCCACATTCCCAGAGGGAACATATATGTGTTAACGTTCAAAGATGTGAAGTGTATTCATATGGAGTTTAAATACTGCTGATAGACCCATTATTTTGGAAACCGCGTTTGCATTGACCCGTATATGTGATCATGTTTTTGTAATCTAGCAATGTTATCTATACGTTTAACCGTGAGTAAATTGAAATACAAAGTCAGTGTATTGAAGTGTTATTTTATGATAAGTTACTTTATCTGTCTAACGATCGTTTACCGGTGTCTGATTGTTCCTGTGCTGTTGGGCACTGTTAATTGCACATTAATTAGATGAAAGCTGACATAGATGCTTTCGTAGCATTCCGGAAATATCAGGTCAAAGTACAATTTTCACCTTGGTTCACACCTGTCTGTTACGCCAGAAAACACTTTTTTATCCAATATTTTAGTAATTTCAACGCAATAGCGCTGTTCTCGTAATAAGTGCAAGCACGTGTTTAATGAGGTTAAGTCGCTCTTTGCAGTAAAGCCGCTCACAAATTTGCTTCTCATGATTAGTGGCGGCTGTGGAAGTGTGTTAAATAAGAGTAAGCCTTCAATCGCTCTTCTCTTAAATCAGTTTAAAGTGTTGTCATCTTCTGCTGAGAAGGCAGTATGCTTTGCTTGTACATTATTTTTCACTTCTACTTTTGACTCATCAGGAGTAACTTTGCTCGTTTTCCCACTTTGAACCAAGTTTCTACCACATGATGTGCATATAATTCCGTCCTATTCCGTCCGTTCAAACTTGATCTCACGAGTCATGCGAACGTGACGATATCCCTAAAGAAATGTGTCTCTGAACTGGATCCTGTTCTCTATAAACTCTACAAATGTCTTACTGCTTTTTACAATCCACTTTCTGTATTTACTGTTTCGAAGAACTCGAGTGAACCGTATGATTCTTTGAACTATCCATCTATTAGTCTTCTACGTATTTTTGGCAAAGTACTTAAGGCTTTAATCAATTCTGAATTAGTTCAGCGTCTCACCTCACATAGCTTTCTTTCAAATAAACAATATGGCTTCCACTTTTCGAGGTCAACATGTTAACGGTTATTATTGAAAGAGTATATATAAAGGCGAAGCTATGACTGTGGCTTTAGATATAGGTAGGGTATTCTTCAAACTGGAGAAGTATGGTGCATCCAGCCGAATTCTTGAGTTGATCCAAACTTTCTTAAAAAGTCGCGTAATGAAATTCGACAACGACCTCCCTAATGTCATTAATTCTATGTTTAGTGATGACACAACTATTTAGTCACTAATAAGACATGAGTAAAATAGTTGTCATCCGCATTTTGACTTTATCAAGCCTTTTGAACTTACTATTAAGTCCAATAGGCTTGATAATGTCAAATTCGTTGCATTCATTTACGCGAAAAGTTATTAATCCATCTCTTCTCCTTCCAGTTATGGGTTAAATGACAGGACAGATTGTGTTCTATAACCTTGGTTGGCAACCAGTCTACTGTAGAAAGTAATGGCAACCTACTGTGGGAAAATCTTCTGCCTAGTCAGTCATGTCTCTTTTGAGACATGATCGCCCAACGATGGCGTATGGCACTAAACTGACTAACTAAATGTCAAATTGAAAGCTGATCTCGAAAATATTTTTCGATTTGTTGTCAATTGTGGTAAGAAATAGCTTGTGAAATTAAAATCTAAACTTGTCTTTTCCTCATCTTAGAGAATCATTTTATACTCTATCTGGAGTGCTAATGACTCGCCCCGCCCAGGCAATGAATTAATCGCGGTATTGCAGTGTCACGTTTCTCCACTGACAGGAAGCCTAACGATTATGTTGAATCAATTGCTAGGTCTAATGCTAGGAGTCTGTTTCATGCTTGAACTCAATCTATCCTCCCTACATTGAAAATTGTGGCCGCATCTAGTCTGGTCCTCTTGCTATATATCCCGAGATTTTTTGCAAAATCCAAAGAAGAATATGTAATGTTATAGGTCTTGGTCCAGCATCTCGATTTCACTCGTACTCCCAAAACCATAACATAGCTACGCCATCCCCATATCTCAACATAATTATTTTATAAATATTTCGATGGCAATTGTTCTGAGGAGCTTTCCTCTTTGGAGTGTTAGATTAACAGATAGATCTTATCTTCTGTCTTTTTGATTACTGTTTTATTATTGTCGTTTTTTTCTTCATTAAAATGTTCTCATTTTCTTTTTCTCTCAGTAACCTTTTGCATCTTAGCGGCTTTATCGCCTTGCTTGGGACGAAATGAAGAAAAGGCTAATACATTTGTTCTTCTGGTAATTTGGAAGATTTTGGAAGAAAAAGGATATATTTATCTATCCAATCATTTGTCGTATGGATAGAAAGTAAAGAGATTTTATTAGATGAGCCTCATTTGTGTCCCGATGAGTTACACTTATTGTATATCAGGTCAGCGGAGGGGTTATAAGAACTCATGTCACCAAAGACGAATACGGGCTGCTTTGATGACTGGGCGTAATAGCGCGTACGAAACTAAAACCCTTGCCTTCTTTTCATCTTTGGCTTTACAAAAAGTTTACTCACTTCCGTTGATTAGGCAATAAATTATATCGTTATAATTATAATTAGATAATATATATTATAATTAGATAATATAAAGTGGGGGTGATTGATTCTATATCATAATTGGAGTAGATAGATCTATAATTGGAGTAGAGAGATCTATCTATCGCCCGGTTCACACTCCACCCATTTCTATTGAACAGGTTAAGAGGCTCATCCCTTGTTCTCTGTTTAGGATGTGGTTTCCGGCTTTCTCTTTTCCAATCTTTTCACTATTACGTAGCCCCCTGCACATCAGTGGCGTTACCGCTTTGCTTGGGGTGATACGATAAAAAAAAAATCAATACATAAACTGATTCCTGACTTTGTGGGGTAATAATATGTATTTTTCTATCTCTAATTTTGGCTTTCTCAAAAATTTCAAGGTGTCGTCAGCGTTCTAAAATTTTGATCTACATCTGAGCGCAACTCCCGTCAAAACCCAACCGTATTGGCGTCAGTCGGCGATTCTACCTCTGAGCTATGGGTGCTCGGTAGAAGGAGGCAGACTTTTAGCGTGTGATATATCATTCATTCATACGCTAGTAGTGAGAGTGTTCTAATTCATTACTGAATTATCGATGCGTAGATTCTAGAGTAGTTACTGTTTTTTCAAAGTCTACCATTCTTCCAGAGTGCTCAATCAGGGTGTGAGAGCGTAAAATAGCGTATATATATATATATATATATATATATATATATGTAAATGAGATTATAATTATACTCGTCTCGAAAACCTTCCACGAAAACTATCGAACGAAGAAAGAAATGGTTGTAAAAAAAGAAAGAGCTTAGGGTATGAATGTCAGTCAAAAGTGTTCGGGCCGAAATCATCACGAAGCCCAAAGAAAAACCCCGACACGAGTAATCATCTAACAGAAAGTGCTCAATACAAAGGTAGAGAAAACTAAATAAATAGCACCTAATGAGCCAGCTTTCCCTAACGATCCGTTTAGGTGAAACCTAGGTAGGTTCGTCTGGCTCATTCGGTGCTATATATATATATACAAATAAATATGCAATGGACTTTATTATAACAGAAAGGATTTTAATAGAATTATCATTTATTTCTAAATATTTTATTTTACTTTAATTATTTACGTATTAATTAATTTATTTTTATCATTAAACGTCGTGGTTAACAAAATACATGATCATAAAAAATTAAAGAATTTAAAAGATTGACTCAACATATTCAAAATTATAAAATAAATGAATCAATGCATGAATCTATATATTGATACTTACATGTGTCACATTCTAGGAAGAGATATGAACGTTCACACACACACAAAAGATTAAGAACCCCGGACGACGTATATGAAAGAAAACGTCGAACAGGAAATATAAAACGAAAAGAAAATTAATGTAATATATATATAGCCTATTATAAAAAAGAAAGAAAAATATATATATATATATATATATATATATATATATATATATATATATATATATGTATATATATATATAGAGAGAGAGAGAGAGAGGGAGAGAGAGTATTATTGAATGTATAACGTCTTAGTGCTTTAAATAATGATTTTAACTCTTTCTTTGTTGTCTTAATCTTGATTCTCTTTTAACTAAGAAAAATACTTTCCCGCCGTGAACAACATTGCAAGTCGTAGTTTTTATATTACAATACAGTAATACCTATCTATGTACGTACATGTGTCACGCTTTTACTGTAATGAATGAAATTAAATGTGTTTTGTAAATGCATCATATTTCCGGAGAAAATCATTTAAATGGAAGAAAGAATAAGACAACAAAAAGAGGCAGCAAGAGAACGGTAGAGAAGAAGACGAGAACGATTACAAGCAGAATAGAGACCAGCAATCCGTAACCATAATAGAGAACAAATGCAAGCAAGGAGAAATGATATGAACAAAGGAGAGAGAGAAATTTATATTGATGATTGTTATTACAATAGTTTGTTAAAGTTGTGAAGTTCAAATATTTAATGATGCAATAGGGGAATTTCTACAGACATATTATTGTCATAGAATTTGCCACGCGCTTATTGAATCATTAACTGAAGAATAAAGATTCATCATAATATTAAAATAAGAAAACCGTGAATTTTTACAGTTTAAAACTAGTAAATAGTAATTACATCAAAAAAATAAAAATTCAGCAACATTTAATAGAACAAAACATTGCAAGACTTGGTTCAAGATAATAATCCGCATTACTGTTTTTCATGATATCATCCACTTCACCAGGCCCTCAACCCCATTAGTTGAAAGCATCTCCATAGATGCCACTATCATGATTGCTTTTAGGTAAATTGTTCTTTGGGTCGAAAATTCCACTTTTTTTTTCCCTAAAAAGCATCAAGCCTGTGCCCAAGAATTCCAATATTTCATCATTGATGACCAAAATTTTAAATCCTTGTCAGTTTGACACGTAGCAAACTATAGACGAGCTATTACGCGCCTGATTTAAAACATTGGAATCTGCCTTGGTCGTGTAGCATGGGGACCAACTTTAGGCAAATTCCAATCAAAAAGCTGTTCTACATCAGCTGTTCTACGCACTATTCGGATACATGTGTGTATATATGTTTCTTTTTTTGCCTGGCTCTTCTTTTTCTCCCCACCTCTCTCTATATATCTATATAGGTTTCACACACACACACACACACACACATATATATATATAAAGAGAGAGAGAGAGAGACAGAGAGAGAAAGAGAGAGAGAGAGAGAGAGAGAGAGAGAGAGAGTGTGTACTAAAAAGTTCTTAGGTCAATGTTTGTCAGTACAACCGCGATTTACATATATATATATTTTTTTTTGTTTCCCATTTTTAAACGAGTTATTCCGCTATCCAGTTTTTTTTTACCATGAGTGGTGTCTTCAGGTGATTTTTAATAATTATTTTTAATAGTTATTAAAAATCACCTGAAGACACCACTCATGGTAGAAACAATGAGTGGTGTCTCACTCGTTTAAAAATGGAAAATATGCAAAAGTCCTATAATATAATTGTATCGATCACTTTTTAATACAAATGCGTACTGGTCTAACCCTATTATGACCAAAAACTAAGTATTAAATAATCAATCAATCAATACACACACACACACACACACACACACACACACACACACACACACACACACACACACACACACTAGAATATATGAAAAATAGAATATATGAAAAATAGAATATTGAAATGAAAAACGAACATATAGGAAAGGTTGAATTACGTTTCCTACTTGGTCTTTTTACTTTATTCTATCAACTTTTCGGATTGCGATCTATGTATTGAACTCATATATATATATATATATATAGAAGCTGGACAAAATAATGGAAACTCCTAGTACTATAATAGAATAATTTAGAAACTATGATTAAACTGTAAAATTTTGTCTATGGTTATAGTTGTTAATTTAATATTAGTCGTAATTCAATTTTTGCTAAAAAGATTTTTTAACAAATATTCGTTAAAAAAGTTTATTAAAATCAACATCCTGAACTATTTAAGAATTTCGAGTGGTCAACTTCATCCTATGTTTCAAGGACTACTTCCGCAATAAAAATGCCATCAGGATGATAATGCACCCATTCATCCTAAAGCTGAATGTCGCAAAAAACCTTCTAGTGAAGGAAAACATCTTATCTGACCACAATAGTCCCCGGATCTCAACATAATTGAACCTTTGTGGTTCATTTAAAAAAGCACAAATAAGGAATCGATATCCTCTACTATCATCATTGAAGGAATAGCTGAAGAATGGAATAGAATTCCTCTGGAAACAATTCAAACTTTGTACGAGTCGATCTCAAGCAGAATTCAAGGTGTAATTACTGCCAAAGATAGTTCTAACCCATAATGAAATAAATTTGCTTGAAATTTCTAGAAGTTTCCATTATTTTATCCACTCTCTCTCTCTCTCTCTCTCTCTCTCTCTATATATATATATATATATATATATATTATATCCATCTCTCTCTCTCTCTCTCTCTCTCTCTCTCTCTCTCTCTATATATATATATATATATATATATATATATATATATATATATATATAGGTACCTCTACTCATTTTTCTATACCTATATTTAAATTGAGATTTTAAAAATAAATAAGTTATCTTCAAGCTTTAAAATTAGCTTTAATTGAAAGCCACGGAATTAAACTTACTAATTCCAGTAAGCAAAATACCCTCGTGTATTTTAAACCGAAATTATATTGATCGGAATAAAAAATGTTCTTAATTTAAAAAAAAAATTTAAAAATTTCAAATTTTCCGCCATTTTTCATCGATTGTAAACAGAAGCCAATTCTCGGTTTTAAAATATCTTACAAAAATAAAATACACTGACACATTATTTTCTTCAAATTACCGAATTCAAACTTACTTTAAGTTGACTTCAAACAAGAATTACTTTCTTACTGCTTGAAAAATGTTTCAAAAAGCATTTCTTAATTACGGTAGCCTTGTTATCACAGCTGTCAACACCTTATCAGCACCCATTAGCAGCCGACAACTGATGATTTACAGTATCCAGCCAAAAGTATGGAAGACGAATTTGGTATAAATCTTATTCATAGAAATAGTTTTTTTTAATTTTTAACTGTTTTAAAATTAAAGAATTTAACAAAGTTTTCAGTAATTATCCAATATTTGATGGAATTTTAGTTAGTTTAGCTTTGTAGACTTACGTTTGAAGATGTTTTATGAAAAATAAAAATAAAAATAATATAAGATTTTCTTTAAAAAAAATAATTACAATTTAATAACAGATTGAAAATAACGGTAGAGGTAACTTAATAATTTATGAAATGTTATGGCATTTATTAATTTTTATTTTTAATATCTATTTTTCATATTATTTTTAGGTACCTCTACAAATTTCACAATTATTATTATTATTTTTTTCACAAAATTAGAAAATTAGGAATTAAAATGTAAATGTTGCTTTAAATGTTGAAGGAATTCAGGCTGTTGAATTTTATAAACCTCTTGAAGAGACTTGAATCAGAACTAAAGTGCGGTTTCTGTTGTTTTCCATGTAAGGCAAATAATCCCAAACACTTTTAACTTTTCAAATAAATACGACCCCTATGGAAACTTGTTATGACCCCTATGGAACATCGTACTTAAATGAATATATTTATTTACACACACAAATTTTTAAAAATTATTTTAAAAATATAATGGGCGAAAAAATTTTATTAATTTTTTAATTTTTTGATAGGCAATATAATCATCAATTCCTAACTAAAAAGAAAAAGACAACAGTTCTTTAAAAGATTTTAAAAATATTTTTTAAAACTTTATGAATTATAATAATAATAATAATAAAAAAATGAAAACAATTCTTTTAAAATTTTATTAGTAATCGAAAAAAAATTTTCTTCAGGCTATAATGTCCTTAATTATTATTATTTATTCCAGCAATTAAAAGCTTATCAAATTAAATTATATCAGAGTTTTATTGCATTTTTTTATTTTACTCTTCGGAACAGATTTTCGGATAGTGCCGAATAATTTTAAATAAAAAAAATAGATGATTTATATTCCCCGATGAGTTCTGCGTTTAACTAATAAAAAATAATTTGCAGAAATTAAAATTTATTAAAATTTCAGGAATTTACTTGGAGGGAGGGGGGAAACAGAGTTTAAAAATCTTTTTTTTTCTTCAATATTTTAAAAAAGTAATAATTTCAAAAATAATTTTATTCATTTGTGAATGGGTACTGAAAGATTCATTAAAATCCGACAATTATTTGATTTTTGCGAGAATTTCCAAATTAATGTGTATGTCACCGAAAAAGTGAGTTACGTCAAAATTGCGTGATCGATTGTAAATAGTCGTAACGTTTTCTGCAACGCTAACTCAAATCAAAACAAAATTTTCTGCCAAAATTTCGAACATGTTAAAAGAGATTAAAAAATTTTATAAAATAAATAAAAATTACTTTGATCTTTCCTCTTAATAATATTATAAACATTTTGATAGAAAATGTTCGTTTTATTAAGTTTTGAACCTTTTTAATTCATACTATGCTGGTTTTTTTGTGATGTAATGGAGGTACCTAAATATGTGTGTGTATGCGTGCGCGCACGCGCGTTGGGGCATATTTCTGTATGTGTATACATTTTTGTTACACATAAACATATAAGCAGAAAAAATATATACATGTATAAAAAATTAGTCTATATTTCGGCAGCAATCTTTCGGCAAGAAAGATTTTATTAATTGTTTCGCATATTCTTACATATCTTTTTGCTGGAGATAAGGAGTGTAAAAATGTTCCATAGCTTTCGATTTTCCAAGCACTTTCATCCACTTCACTGAAAAATCTATACACAAAAAAAATATGCCCAAAGATACAGCGTGTGATGGATAAATTGTCGTCCAATTTACGTAAAAATGAAAACAAAATTGACATCTCATTTTGACAGATATATATATATATACCAAAATTACACAAAAACATCTTGACATACTAAAGAGTAAATTTATTCAATAAAATCATTGACTTCAACCACAGCCTCCAAACGACTTCGAAATCTGCATTTCTTCTAAACGGTCTCATTGAATAAGTTAGTGAACACGGTCATAAGCCTTGCCTTCTTTTCATCTTTGGTTTTACAAGAAGTTTTGCTTGTCTCTCACTCAACTGCGCCCCCATACATTATAATAATCAAGGGGGTGCAGTCAAAGGGGTTAGGTGGCCGGATGTAAGGGGTGATGTGGTCGCAGAAATTGTCTGACAGAAATGATTACATTCTCCTGCTGGTGTGGCGTGGTGCAGAGTCCTGTTGCCAGACATAGGGTCATCCATCAACTGTCCTCTTGACCCAGAGTAGCACTACTCTCTCATGGCACTTGATGTAGGCCTCGTGTTGAGTCTGAGGTTCTCATCAAGAAATTCAGGAGTTCTTTTGTGATCTGAACGATCACGATTAGACTCATTCAACTCTTTCCAAATACTCTGTACTGTTCTCAGATTGACACCCTAACACTCTAAAGTGTTCGTGTTGGGGCTTCCGGTGCAAATGCATGTCGTTTCCATATTTCTGGCGAAGTGAATTGCGTCAGGATGCACTCTTTTTCACAGACGTTGCCCAACTGACCCTACTATAAATAAAAAAAAACAAAAAAAAACGCATGCTTGAAATTAAAAATATAAAATGGCAACAATTTACATATCGCATCATGTATATATATGTTTTTGTGTGTGTTGGGGGTGCGTGTATATGTATATACACGTGTGGGCGTGCACGAATCCGAAAAATATTTGTGTACTAGCAGTATAGCCCGGCGTTGCTCGGGTGTAATGAAAGCTTTAAAACTAATTCATGGTCCTGGAGCTCAGACTCTTTGGACGTTGGCACGAAAGACTAAAAAGCAATAGCTGTTTCCAGTTAAAGCGAAACCGTAGACTGAAAGAAAAATGAATGGATGTAAGTCAAATTTTGATTTCCTGGTATCGATATCAAAGAAGTTTTTTCGTCGTAAACTGAATTTTGAAGGCTAAATAAGTCCTCTGAGTAAATGGTATCATGACTGAGATTAAGAACTCCAATTATACCTACTCTGAAAAACATACAGACATACAGGCAGATAATCAGACACACACACAAACATCTTGCATTATATATATATATATATTATCGATTTTCTGCATTATTGTAAGAACTTCAACCTTGAAATTTCTGAATATCGTTTCTTATGTCTTTGTCTATGAGTGTATCAAATTTGATTAAAATCGGACCACTCCTTCAATAACCCGATTTTTTCGATTATCGATATTTATCGGGGGTACCTCGACACAAAACCTAGCTAAGAACAGAACACTCGCAGACGCTTATGGTACAACTGCGTGAATTTTCAAAAAAATCGGTTCAGCCGTTTCGGAGTCTATAGGTAACGGGCACAAACACACGCACACACACACACACACACACACACAGACAAAGTTCCATTTATAAATAAGTTTAGATTAGATTTATTTGTTTATACGCATTTATACTTGTCTATATGTTTCTAGGCTTATATACTTGTGTCTATATGTGTTTGTGTATGGTTATAATATATGTGTACGTGGGGCTTGTGTGTATTTGTATGTGTGCGTGTGCGCATCAGGGAATAAGTCTATCTGTTCCTGCGTTTATTTTACCAGTAATCTCGACGTCTTCTATTTTCTTGTTCAGTTCGCCCACTATTAACGCGTTTTGCATAAACACCAATGTTGATTTTGTGTCCCTAATTAACTGGTTAAGTACGCCTGAAAGGCCATCAGTTCAAATATTAGACGCGCCTAATGACTTATGTTCGTATATATCTGGAAGTCATAAAAAAAGAATCTCGTCTGCACGTGTTGAAACATAACCGACGCGAAACAGCAACATAATATGCTCCTTTTTTTTTCTCTCGCGGAGTAATCTACGATTTGGTGCCACTGTGGTTAGGATTTTGTGCGTCGGCATTTTGATTCGTATTCATCGTGAATGTTCGCAATTCATTTGATGGTAAAACATGAGAATGATAGTAAATAGAATGCGCCGATGATGAGTTTTTAAAATAAGATAGAAAAACAGAGAGAAATAAAATAAAAATAAATGTAAAAAGATAGGAGAAGTAAAATTAGCAAACGCCATTTTTATTCAATTAGTGGATGGTCAAGGCGATGTAAGTAGTTTTGGTTTATCTTTTTTAAAGTACATTTTTGTTTCACGAAATTAATTCTTCATCTTCCTTCAGAAGAAATTATTCCCTTCTTGAAGAATAAGCTAGCTCCAAAAGTAATTTCGGTCTGACTTTCATTATTTGCGTTATCCTTGGGTTTCAAATAGACGGACCGAGATGATTATTCTTTTCTGGATAAAAAACAAAAACATTCTTGATATATTTATTTCAACCACCTCTTTTATTAAATATTCATGAAATTTCCTTCCACTCCTCTATTCAGGCTGTGAGCATTCTAAAATAAAGATTTTTATTTGAATGATCCAAGGATAGATTCCAAATGCCGAGTAGAGTATTGAGAGGCAGGACGATTTCGCTGGAAACAAAGAAGAGAGTATTGGACTATTATGTGACGTCTGTCCTTTAATATGGCAGCTAATGCTGAACAATCTCATCAAATATAAAGGAAAGATTTGTAGCAATCAAAATGTAGTTCTACAGAAGAATGCTGAGGATACCATGGACCGAATATGTGATCAACGATCAGGTTTTGGAGAGGATGGAAACGAAAAGGAAACTGATACTTCACACCAGGCAGAGACAGCTTCATAAAATGAAGAAGGAGGACTTCGAGAATCTGGGATTTGCAGGGCGAATAGAGGGTAAAAAGAAACAGGGAAAGAAACGCGTGACATACTTGATAGCATTGAGCAAGTAGATGTAATAGAAGGATTTTGGAGGGGTAACAAGAGAGAGGGTGTTAGATCTACAATGGATATGTAGACATAGAAGGCGGTGATCACCTATGTCCTGAAGGAACACGGCACATAGAAGAAGAGTTATATCCAAAAAAAGACTAATCGCCGCAGCCCATCTATTTGAATGTATTTGCAGATGGCACAGTGTTGATAGCAGACACGGAAATGAAACGGCAAAAACTCCTACAGATGGTAGTGAAGGGAAGCGAGAAGAAAGAATTAAAAATCAACTTTTTTTTTTTAATCATATCACCCCGAGCAAGGCGATAACGCCACTGATGCGCAGGGGGCTACGTAAGAGTAAAAACATTGGAAAAGAGAAAGCCGGAAACTACATCCTAAACAGGGAACAAGGGATGAGCCTCTTCACCTGTTCAATAGACGTGGGTGGAGTGTAAACCGGGCGATAGTTTAGTCTATCTACTCCAATTGGAAAAGAAAAAAAGAGTAAAAAGATTGGAAAAGAGAAAGCCGGAAACCACATCCTAAACAGGGAACAAGGGATGAGCCTCTTCACCTGTTCAATAGACGTGGGTGGAGTGTAAACCGGGCGATAGTTTAGTCTATCTACTCCAATTGTTTAGTCTGGAAGAAGAGAGAGTGCACGGGTGCCGGATGCAAATTACAAATTACAAACCAAACAAGTAAAATAATTTATGTCTCAGAGAAGTGTTTTAACAGAAGATGGAAAATGCGACACTTAATCCGAAGACGCATTGTGATAACCAAAGATGCCTTCCAAAAGCTTCTTCTTCTTCTATGTGCCCTGTCCCTTCAGGACGTAGGCGATCACGGTCCTCCACATCTCCCTATCCCTTGTGGCTCTTGGTATGTTTTCTCTTCTTACCCCTCGCAACCCCTGTTCCGTCATCCACCTGATCAGGCTCTGCAAATATGTTATCCGCTGCCTTCATCTGTCTGTTTTTTCCTTCTATCTGGCTTGTCAGTATCAGGTTCTCCAACCCGTCCTTCCTCATTGCATGTCTCAAAAATTTCAGTTGTCTCTTCCTGATGCTCACTATTAATTTCCTTTTCGGTGCCATTCTTTCCAACATCTCATCATTGCTCGCATGTTCGGTTCACGATATCCGCAGCATCCTTCTGTCGAATCACATTTCCGCTGCTTCAAGTTTTGTCCTCATTTTCGATGATATTGTCCAGCATTCACTGCCGTATTGAAGAACTGACATCACATAGCAACCCAGCACGCTTTCCTTTGTTTCTAGTAAAACTTTCTTGCGTGCTAGTACTTTACTCAGCTTCTGGAAAGCGTCCTTTGCTATGCCAATTCGCCTTCGGCTCTCTGTATCGAATTTTCTATCTCCTGTTAGAACACTTCCTAGGTATTTAAATTTTTGTAATTGCTTGATTCTGGTATCTTCCCACCTGTATTTGGCATTTTGGGTTGCTCTTTTTGCTGATGACCATGAATTCAGTTTTCTTGAATTTTATTTGTAGTCCTTTTTTGTCACTCTCCACAGCTACCTTCTGTAGAAGGTCTTGTAGTTTTCTTTCCGTGTCTGCAATCAGCACCGTATCATCTGCATACCTTATGTTGTTCAAGTTGTGACCTCCAATAACAAATCCTGGGGCATCATCTAGGGTTTTCAAAATATTCACGCTGTACAAGTTGAACAGATCCGGTGAAAAGGCACATCCTTGTCTTACGCCTCTTTCTATTTTTGTAAATCTGCTGAAATCGTTACCTGTCCGTATATAGGCAGTTTGCTGCCAGTAGAGATTCTTGGTTACTTTGATGTCTTTCCCAAAAATGTCGAGGCTGCTGAACATTTCCATCAATTCTTTGTGTCGTATTTTGTCGAATGCCTTCGCATAATCAGTAAAACATGGGTACAAGTCCTTCATTTCTATTGCCCTTTCAGAGAGCATCCTAATCATAAATAATGATTCTATTTCGTTCTCAGTGCTTTGAGTTGTCGGCGCATAAACTACTATGATGGCTATGTTGAAGGGCCTTACTCTCAGTTTAACCAAGAGGACTCTCTTTGAAAGCTGACAGTATCCAAGAACGTCGATAACCGTAGCACCAAGCTACTGTAGTTATAGTGATTATAATGATGATAAAATGTTGAAAATGTGAAGAGGCTTGTGTAAAGTTTTTTTTAATCGTTTCACTCCAAGCAAGGAGGTACCGCCATTGGTGCGCCGTGGGCTATATAAGAAAAGAATAAAAGTTTAAGATGAAGGAAAGCAAAGGGTTAGACTGAGAAAGGAAAAGGACAAGATACATGAGGTTTTGGGGAAAAAACGAGGCTATATCAAAGATGGTGGCAGTGTTCCTGATTAGTTGTAAGTGCTTTTGTGACAGTTATCTAAACATGACACTATGATGACTCTTTTATTTTTATGTGCCCTGTCCCCTCAAGACGTTAGCAAACATGGCTCTCCACAACGTCATATCCTATGTAGCTCTCAGTAATTTTTCTCTTGTTTTATTTCTTTTAAAAAGTGTTCAGACATCTATGCACTAAACATGTTATGCATTATTTTCCTTGATCACTCTTGCTTTCAACTTGTCCCATGAGTATCAGATTTTCCAAGCCGTCTTTCCTTTTCGCTAGGAATTTCAACTGTTTATTCCCGATCTTAAGCATACGTTTCTTTGTTGTTTCTGTTTTTTCGTATATTCGGTTTTTGTTATTCTCAGCATCCCTCAGTAGAACCACATTTCTGTTGCTTCAAGTCTTTTCTTCATTTTTGAAGAGATTGTTCAGCATTCACTGCCATATAGGATGACAGTTATTGCATAACTGTTCAGTATTCTTTTCTTTGTTTCTAACGAAGTTTTTCTGTTTCTTAATAATCTGCTTAGCTTTTGGAAATATTTTTCCCCTAGTCTAAAAATTTCCTTTCTTTGCCGTATTCCATGCTCTGTTTGAATATTTTCCTTTCAGATTAAGGAAATTGTTATTGTTATTATTATTATTATTATTATTTCTCACAGTTTATAAAATATAATGTCTAATTTAAAATGTAATTGTCTAGAAATATTTCAGAGTTGTATTCCCCACCCTTTCAAAACCACGTGTTACCCTTTATCTCTGACCGGTGCTTTTTAAAGCGTAGACGAACTGGAATTATCCAAATGAAAACAGAATTGCAGTCTTTGAGAAGCACGAAAATTTCAAGGAAAATGTTTTAATATTTTCCTTTCAGATTTAGTGAGTTGTTGTTATCTCTCATAATATTCTAAAAATGATAATAATGTATATAAGCCACTCTGGCGGAGTGAAATTTATATTCCTCTGCAGGACTAGTCAATTGTACTTATACTAAGCATATACTTAATATTTTATGTTTTTACCAGGATGTTAGCAACCCTGTAGGTTAAAAAAAAACTACAGTTGAACCTACAAAGGGAGGAAGAACTCTTAAGGAGTCAATGGCCAATGGTGTCTCAATAAATCACAAGGCAACGAGATACCACTCCACTATCTACCCCACGCTCAGTCATGTTTTTTCACGACAAATATATGAAACTCCTCGTTCGGTAAGGATCGGCAACAGGTGCCACCTGACCGTCATCCAGTCACTGTTAGCACCAACGGCCTAAATTTTACTCCAAAACTTGTCCCTCGCCCGGGAAAGAACGAAATGAGCAACAGGAGCCTCTGGACCGTTATCCTGCGACTGTGCGCAACAAAGAAAGAATAACTTTTGGTACATGAAATGTCAGGACACTTAACAATTGTGGACAACTAGAGAATGTCAAGCAGGAGATGGACAGACTGAAGATCAATAACCTAAGCATATGCGAAACCAGATAGCCTAACAATGGTGACCTCAATAGTGACACCCACAGGATAATTTATGCAGGAGACAAAAACAACGAAAAAGAATATACGAAAAACTAGAAACAACAAAGAAACTTATGCTTAAGATCGGGAATACATTACATTCACTCGTCAGGGGGACAAGTCAGGTACTAAGATTGAGTTTATTTATACAAATCATAGTTTTCTTAAAAAACATCATTTAATTTTCTTTGGTTTGCACACTTTATGTCCAGAAACTCACGAACTTACCGAAAAAGTCTTTCTATCGCCTGCACGATGTCAGATGGTATGTAAGCATAACAGCAGCAACCTGATTTCTCTGGTCGGAAGGTATGTCGTGGGCTGAAATTTATCAGAGGAGTTTAACACAATACGGTGACAGTGAACTAGCGCGTAGAAGTGTGTATGAGTGGTTCGATGGTTCGAGATGTTTAAAAGGGTTCAGACGTACGAACGAGGAGCGGAACGTTTTTGTTTCTGTTTGGTGCACACTGCTAGAGGGGCGGCCAAGTTTGCACAGTAACAGCAGTAAGAGAACTGGTGCGATCAAGCTCAAACTTCGATCACGTGTCGGTTCACTTTAATCAATTTGTTTGTTTATGTTTATATATATATATATATATATATATATATATATATATATATATATATTAGGGTAGGTTGATTTTTCACTTTTTTTTAAATATTAAAAAATCTCACTGAAAGTTGTGTATGGACCTATTAAGTACTTATACAAAATATTAGATCAAATACTTCAACGGTTTTTTGAGCGTTTGGCATCAAAGATCGCAGACAAAAATATACTGAAAATTCTTCGTTTTCGCAAGATTTGGCTTGAATATTAGTGAGAAAACCAAATAATTTTAGTATTTAAATCAAGGTATGTCATTTTATTTTATAAAAATGATATTAATTTAAGAAATGATGACTAACCTTCAAATTGAAAATTTGCCCCCCCCCCCCATTTTCAGTATCTGCTTTAAAAAACATTATGAATTAAGCAGTGATATATGAATTCCTTAAATGATGTTTTCTGTGATAAGTGAAAATATAACAAACAAACAAATAAGGAAAAACAAGCACTACTTTAATAGTGCTTAATATATAGAGTCAAATTGCTCCATATAAGAGCCCTTATACAAAAATGCTGGTCTCAATTTCTGACTCAAAACTTTGGCTGTAATATGTTGATGCCTTGCTTCAAAACTGTATACAGTTTGCAAAGCTTCTGTTGTTAACTTGACTGCCCATTCCATGCCTTGGAAAAGTGAGGGCAAATTTGGCAAGTCAAGCTTGGTTCCATTTAACAATGATTTCTGAAGTTCAGATTCAGAAAAACCTTCCGTCATTGGTGGTTCAAAAATGTCACAATGATAAATCTATCAATTGTGTCCAGTGTGTGGCATTAAAATTAATGGTTGGTATTCTTTTTAACCTTTTCTGAAAGAATATAAAAATTTATTTATTGATTCATTTAAAAACTTCCAGTCTCTACTATAATAATTATGGTGAAATTAGATAAAATCTTTAAAATGATTCTATAAATTGCAATAAATAATTGAGTCATTGATATATAAATAAATATTTAATTACCTAATGGCTAAAACTCTTTTTAAAGCTTCTTCTCTTACTTCAACTTCATCAGATTTGACTATGGAGTATAGGTTTTAAGACAGTAAACAAAATGTACTTCCTTGTATATTTCTTAAAGTGATCTGTTGGATTTCATGAGGCTGCTTCTTAATCTTCTGGATCATATTAAAAATGTGCACTTGCTGATTTTGGAACTTATTATTTCTTTTAATTTCAAACCAACAAGTGGCATACGCATTTACAATAAAACTTATTAAACTATGAAGTTTTGTTGTGAGCTTTTGTGGGTATGTGCCACGACTCAATAAACTCATAAGCCTGATGGCCAAAGTTAACCACCTTGTCTGGTTTAAAGGACCAATTTTCCAGGAGGCATATCTAGAGTCAACCTTACCTCTAGAAATATCCATTGTGTATTCATACAGGAGTCTTTGGTTACAACTAAGATCATGTATTTCACCAATTTTCAAGATTGAATGCAGAGGAATGCTAATAGTGGCAAATGATATTTGTGGTAAATCATTTGAGCATAATTTCCCCAGAGGAACACTGAATGCTGGAGGGCCTTTTGTGCAACCATCTATGTTTTTGAAAAGAGCTCTGAAAGGTAGTTCATTATGGTGCAAATAGCAACAATTGCATGAAGATTCTTTTTTTCTAAAATTGCGACCATTCCACCTTCACAGCCTGTGTTGGCATTAATGTTGTCAACAAGGATAACCTTGATAGTGTTCTCACTGTTGAATTCATGCAAAACATCAACTACTTGCTCTGCATGAACAACACCTGTTGCACCACTATTAGGGAGAACTCTATGTATCAGATATTGACTTTCATGTGGTGCCTCCTTTGTAAAAGTTAAATGGCGTTCTGGTTCCTTAGTTTTTTCATATTTTTCTGTTCATTTTCCTCCACAATTTCCTCATACAGCAATGTGTCCTTATTCATTCTCCCATCAACTGCAATATATATAAGGTTTTCCACACTTTCATCATGTTTTTGTTGGGCAGTTGTTTTCACTTTAGACTTTGCCCTATCAACTTTGCATTTATCTATAATATCTTTCATATTAATATTTGGTATAAGAAGGCCTATAGCCTTCAAATCCAAGAGCAAGGCATTGACAAGGCTAGAAGATATGTCCCCCCTAACTAACTTGAAAGCATAACTTGGAAATTATAAGGGTCTTTTGGATGTTTCCTTGGCTGCAAATATTCTTCTTCTGGTTTTTCACTTGGAGGATGAGTAGGAGGGGGAAGAAACATTAGCCTGAACATTTGATGTTGAAGCTGTTGGTGATGAAACTAATTTTTTTCTTAACCTCTCTCTTTCCCTTTTACTTTTTTTTTATAGCACTTTTATCAACAGGTCCAAGCTAGGAAGTGTCCTTAGACCCTAATTTGCATCTCTGATCCTTTTAGTTATTCACGATCCTTAAATACCAAAAAAAAAAAAAAAAAATATGTACTATCAGAAATGAAATTCCACAAATATTTTAAAAATAAAAATATGAAATTTGAAATAAATACATTAAATTAGAAGTAGTGTTTACTTACTTTAAAGTAGTGTTACTTCCGAGATTAGCTCGTAAACAGACTTTTTAATAAATAAATATTAATTTTAAAAATATAAACAAATCAGAATAATTATAAAAGTTAATTTTTCATTAAAATAAGACTTAACTATTAAAAAAATACAAGAGATATTCGTGATAATTAAAAGCGTAAAAGAGTAAACAAAGTCAAAACAATCGTTTAGGGGGAGGTAATTTCAACAGGTGAATACTATAAAAATAACAATAAATAAAACGGTATACGTAAATAGTTATTTGTATATTAAACTAAATATCATAGTGTTTTTATTTCTTTTTAATTTTGATGTTTTCATTTAATTTCTTAAGAAAAAAGAATACTAAACTTAAAATATCTATTATTAAGCGTATTGTATTTTTTTTCTTATTTTTAAAACTCGGGTTTTATTTAAGCCGACACATGTTTCCGGTAAAAATCCCAATTTATTTCGTCTTTAAGTTTAAATGCTCAAATAAATACAAAGTTTTGAAGGAAAAAATTTCTTGTGGTAACTCTTGACATTATTTTGCAACTCTCTTCAAGTGCGATTTTTTATAGGAAATGACTACTGAATTTACATTTGAATTCTTGAAGATTGTAGCTGTTGGGCAAGCAAGTAAACAGAAGGAAATTCCATTGGTGGGAAGTGCGAGAAAAGAAGCAATTGGAGTAGAGTTTGCGTTTACAATTTATTGGTTTCACAGTAAAAGGGTGGAACCTAGTTGCTAATCTTGTGGCTTGAGTAAATTCATATATAAGGGCACCAGTGAGCTAATTTCATCGTAACAAAAGCCGTGAAAGTATTTGTAGAGCAGACACAAGGAAGCCACATTGAACTGGTGATATAGTGACTGTATCTGAGCTGTCAAGGAATCGATCACATTACAGATTCTCCGTTGGATTTTGTCAAGGAACACTAGGTGGATAGCAGGAGCACCCGACCAGATATGGCAGCAGTATTCATTGCACGGGTGGATGGTAGATTTGTATATGTGCAGGATAACGTGAAAAACTTCCTGGCCCTGCACAGAGAACCGACCTTCTCAGCTATGAATTCTATATAGTCATTCCACTTGAGGTCTGTTGTGAGAGTTAACCCGAGGAGGCGCGGTGTTTTACTTTCAGGGAGACTAGCCTGATCCATGCTAATGGGGGTGGTAGGAGCGACCGTCTGTGGTGGTTAATAGATAGCAATTTTGTTTTGGAAGCATTAAAATTCACGAGCCATTTCTTACCCCAGTCCACTACGGATTGGAGGTCCTTTTCTAGTGCTAGCGCGAAATCATCGTGACCAAGATTTGATCGTCCTGGCCTTTTTCGGATTGTTGTTCACGTTAGATAACGTGCTTTCTCCCAGAAACTGTAACTATGGTCTGCTCAGCATAGTTGCAGTATAAACCACAGGTGGGCTCTGTGTTGAACAAACACAAGAGTTTCTAAGCTGTCGTATGAAATGGGGATAAGCTAGGCGCCCTGTTATACGGGTATCCTCGAATATGAGTGGACAGAGAGAGAGAGAGAGAGAGAGAGAGAGAGCGAGAGAGAGAGAGAGAGAGAGAAAGGAAGAGGGACAGAGAGAAAACGGGATAGGTTTAACAATAATGAAGACAGATATGAAGATCGTCAGATTAAAGTAGATATGGATAGAGATATATATGAAGACACACATATACACACACATATATATATATATATATAGAAAGAGAGAGAGAGAGAGAGAGAGAGAGAGAGAGAGAGAGAGAGAGAGAAGTTGGTAGAATAAACTGATTGAGAGAAATGAAAAATTTGGACAGATTAAAGTGGATATGAACAGAGACCGATATGAACAGATTAATACAACGTTCAAAGTGATAATATAGGTTGCGATGGATAAATTGTCGCATAAATTACGCAAAACAGGAAAATAGCACTGACATTTCATTTCGACAGATATATTTACTAAAATTACACAAAACTAACTTGTAATACTAAAGATTAAATTTATTCAATAAAATCACCATTGGTTTTAGCCACAGCCTCCAGAAGAGTTTGAAATCTACTGCTGTTCTGTACAGTCTCCTTGTTTAAGTTGGTGAATGCTGCCATAATCCTTTGCTTTCAGTTCATCTTTGTTATTACAAGGCGTTTTGCTTGACTCTCGCTCAACTGCACCCCACATATAATAATCGATGGGGGTTACAATTTGGAGAGTCAGGTGGCCAGATTTAAGGGGTGATGTGGTGAAATTTTTTTTCTGATATCCAAGACTAGGTTCTCTTACTTATGTTGCATGATGTAAGGTATTGTTGCCAGACGTATGGTCTTTCAGCAGCCACTCTCTTGACCAAGAGCAGCAGTACCTCCTCAAGGCACTTGATATAGACCAATGTATTGAGTCTGAGGCCCGGACGGAAAATGAATCGTAGCATAACGTCGCCATCACGAGAGGTCACCCCAAACACCTTCATAATCACCATTAGACTTCTCTAACTCTTTCCAAATCCTCTGCACTGACCTCATATTGACAACCAAACATTCTGAAATGTTCGTATTGGTGCTTCCGGTGCGAATACTAAGCAGTGGTACATTCCGTTTCCAAATTTCTGGCCGAGTGAATTGCGTCATGGTGCTCTTCTTATCACAAATTGTCCCCAACTGACCCTACTATACTGTGCAGTCGGCAAAATCAAAACAATACAACGCACTTGCGCAAAATTAAAACTATATAATGGTGACAATTTACCCATCTCACTCTCTATATATATGATAATGATGTTAAATTTTACTTTGGAAATACTTCTAATATGTGGAAGATAAGATTTAACAACCACATGTCTTTAAACAACAGTAAATACAGCAAAAGTGCTGCTTTATCCATACATTAAATTAATGCAATTAAAAACAACAGTAAAACCCAATCATTACCTGGAATATCGTAGCTAAATCCAAACTTTACAATGAAAAAGGAGATAAATGTAATGTCTGACTTTTAGAAAAATTTGTCATCTTAAACCATATCAATAATCTAAATTTGTTAAATAAAAAAAAGATTTAATGGTGTCATAGAAAAAATACTCTCTTAAATTCTTAGATCCAGATTCGTATACATTCCTCTTTACGTTTGCTTCTTTCTTTCTTTCTTTCTTTCTTTCTTTCTTTCTCCCATAATATTGCTTTTAACTATTATGAATTAAATTTTATTTTTGCTTCTTACATTGTTTAATTTGTAATTCTTAATTCTAAATTTGAATTCTTAATTTTTCTTTTCATTTTCGTTTATCTTATTTTTATTTAAAATTTTAATTTTCCTTACATTTTTATGTACATGTAATATTCAATTATCTAAATATTTAAAGTTAATGATTTACGCTCCTTTAATTTTTTTCCACTGCATTTTATTATTTTTTATTTATATTTTTATTTAAATTTTAAATGTAAATTTTAAACTTTTATCCACATGTAACCGTAGAATATCTAAATTTTTAATCTTGTTATTAAAAAAGCAGTAACTCAACTTTATAAGATTTAATTCCCATAAACATCGAGTGAAATTAAATTCAAATCTATTAAACTATCAGTTTGAAATATGCACCTGATGATTGCATAACGCATGGAACTCCGATCCGTACCATAGACGGAGGATAATATGTATATTCATTAAAATATATATATATATATATATATATATATATATTAGAGAGAGAGAGAGAGAGAGAGAGAGAGAGAGAGAGAGAGAGAGAGAGAGGCGGGGTAGATGTTCACTGTTACTCTATTTCGAGTATGGCGACTTTCTTATATGTAAAAAGTACCTGTAACTGAAGAAGATCATAATGCTAGACGCTTGTACAACATGAATACCAATGTTTGAACATCAGCCGTCATAATCCAGTGACAAGAATGTTTAAGATGTCTGGTGATCGCTTCAATCGCAGATTTTTAATTCAGAGTTTTCCTGGTTGCCATCCAAGGGTGAAGAGCACAGTTTGCTCTAGTTTTAAACCAGAGCTGCCTGGGTGTGTATGTGTGTGTGCGCATGCATGTATGGGTGTATGCATGTATATGCGAGTATGTGTGCGTGTGTGTGCGTGTGCGTGCGTGCTTGTGTAAAGAGGGTGGAAAATGGATCCATTCCTTCCGCATGGTCATTTGCGCGAAACTGAATGTAACGGACAAGACTGGAAGTTGCAGTCGGCTCGCCGCTTTCTCGTTCCAAGCCCCCATTCATTATACCAGTCGCACATCCATTTGCATAGATAGATAATGAACACACTGTAATAGATAGATAGATAGATAGATAGATAGATAGATAGATAGATAGATAGATAGATAGATAGGGGACAAACTGAGATAGATAGTTAAACAGATAGACAATGAACAAGCTAAGATAAATAGATAATGAACATCTTCAGAAAGATATAGATAATGAACAGCTTGAGAGAAAGAGAGAGAGAAAGAGAGTGAGAGAGAGAAAGAATGAATAAGCCTAGATAGATAATGACGGAAATAGATAGATAGGTAGATAGATAATAAACATGCTTGGATAGATAGATAATGAACAGGCTGAGATAGATAGATAGATAGATAGATAGATAGATAGATAGATAGATAGATAGATAGATAGATAGATAGAAAGAAACAATGGACCGACATAATAGATAGAAACAGAGATAAATATGAATAGAATGAAATAAATGATAAGAATAGACTAAACTAGCAAACTAAGTAGATAGATAGATAGATAGATAGATAGATAGATAGATAGATAGATAGATAGATAGATAGATAGATAGATGGGCCGGCGGACATATAGGACCTCACTGAAATAGATTGATCGTAGATCTTGGAAATAGCAATTATAAAAGTGGATGCTTTTCCTCTTCTTATTTTTGAAACATTTATGTTCGCACCCGGCAATTAAAAGATTTGAATTTGAGACCTTCTGGCCTTCGGTCTGAACCTGTAGTCATTAAAAATAGCCCTCACCCCCAACGCACAAAACAGAAGGGTAATTCAGAACTGTCACTGAAACGAGTCTTTCAATAGATTAAGTATCACAGAGAGCAGGGCCAAGCGGAAAGACATGTTTGTTATTCGTCTTTCCACAGAGCTTCTTATCGGGCGGCTTCTTTTGTGACGTCATGCAGATTGTTTGGATAAGAGAGAATAATGTTCTTCGTGCCAGATATTCAGCTTCCGCTCAAAGACGGCAGGGCTTCGGATAATGTTTGCGAATACGGTTCCGCCTGCCGCTATCCATGAAGCGCCTTTGATTTTTTTGATTAGAATGAAAAGAGAAATAACAATAATGTAAGCACAAATAAGGGCGGTTGTAATCGAGCGATAATCATTCTATTAGAGATTACGATATGAATGATGATACCATTGATATTGCTGCAATAACATTTTTTTCAGCTTATAGCAACAATAATAAAGAGTAACAACAGCAGCTCCAATAAAAAATGAAGAACAGACAGATCCTATAGTCGTGACAAGAAGACCAGATCTCGTTATCGTAAAAGCGAGAAGAACATTATTATTATTATTATTATTATTATTATTATTATTATTATTATTATTATTTGCTTTGGTTTCTATTGTATACACATTTTCTTCCGGATCCCAATCAGATACCTAAGGACAGGGCTTACGGCCTATCACGTTGAATACACCGGTTCTCGCTCGATCACCGAAGTTAAGCAACGTTGCGCCTGGTCAGTACTTAGATGGATGACCGCTTGGGAATACCAGGTCTGTAAGCGTTTAGTGACTGATGTGCATTGTGGTGCAGTGGATATCGGCTCGGAAAGAAAAATCGGTGAGCCGAATTCGAATTCCAGTTGAATATCCTTCATTCACTTAAGCACTGGTACCCTTGGGAAAGGTATTAATCCGTCCCTTCCCTTCAGTTATGGGTTAAATAACAAAGGTAGGACTTAGAGACCCTGCCCTTAAAAACAAATCCCAATGAATCTTGATACTCGAAAAGAAAAATGTATTACTAGACACAAAACTTATATAAAAACAACAATAAATTGTTGAAAGACTACCAGCAATAAAAAAAATAAATAAAATTTAGTTGGCAATAAATGACCCGCCGAGGTTGATATGCCATAAAAACAAAAACAAAAAAAAAACAAAACCAACCAACCAACCAACCAACCAACCAACCAACCAACCAACCAACCTAAGGACAGAATGGCTTAATGACATTTTTCGCTAACCATTTTCGTAACAAGAAACAAACAAAAATACACACAGATCACACATATTTTACATATATTTTCTACCGCTTCCTCTAACCGATGTTCATCCCACTTTTCTTTTACACTAAAGCCAAGCGTACGGCATAATCCCCAATAGATTCTCCTGACAATCCAATGAAGTCGTCGCTTATACTCTTTCTTTAACAACTTGGGACATATAACGAGTATGTGGTTAACTTTTTTATCAAATCGCCAAATGTCGTGCCCTGTTAGGGCCAGGAAGAAAAACATGAAAACAAGAAGGTAGGTCAAACCAGTGTATTGGAATAATAGAACATATATACAAAATAAATTTTTTATTAATCTGCAGATAGAAATGTCTGTCCTAACTGTCAAGTTACACTGCGTCTCGACTGCCTCCTTTAAGAAGTTTCGCAGGTTAGTATTTATGAAGGAGGAAGAGTTCATTCCAATGTAGATAGGGCACCATAACACCAACCCATCTTGTATTTTTCTTCTTCTAATAATGATAATAATAATAACAACAACAACAACAATTTTATTAACAACAACAATAATAATGATATAAAAAATATATATCTATCAACATAAACTATATGTAAATATATCAGTCAGTCAGTTAAGTGCCATACGTGATACACGCTTGGGCGATCATATCTCGAAAGAGACATGACTGACTGGGCAGAAGATTATCCCGCAGTAAGTTGGCATTACTTTCTGCGGTAGACTGGTTGCCCGCCAGGCCCCGTTATTTAACCCATAACTGGAGGGAGGAGACGGATTAATACCTTTCCCAAGGGTAACTGCGCATTGTATATATATGATCCACGTATACTGTCTTAATATGTATAGGAAAGAATATTAAAAAGTTTTGAATTTAAAAATGTACTTTTTTTGGACAGTGTTTGTTTATTTTTATTATTGTATTTTATATTTCAGACCGCCCTCGGTCCTTCATCAGAAACAAGTGATTTTTAAATTTGAATTAGAAACGTATTTCACGATAGCGTCCGAATATTTTTTTTGTGTGTGTTTACATCACGTGGTGTGTTTGTTCACAACATGCGGCACGTCCGTAGAGAAAGTCTGTTTGTTTTAGATAAAAATTTCTTGGAATACCTGAAAATAAATTTTTAGCTATTGAAATATTTGTAAAGATTCAACACACCTAAGTCCCTATTTAACCCTAGCTTGTGTGTATTTAATTTTAAAATCCAGTATTTTTCTTTCTTTCTGCGTGTGTGTGTAGAAATTCGGACGCTATCGTGAAATACGTTTCTAATTCAAATTTAAAAATCACTTGTTTCTGATGAAGGACCGAGAGCGGTCTGAAATATAAAATACAATAATAAGAATAAACAAATACTGTCCCCAAAAAGTACATTTTTAAATTCAAAACTTTTTAATATTCTTTTCTATATATATATATATATATATAAATTCCCTGTGAGTAGTGGCAGACCACAGCTAAAAGTTTAATGCCTTTTCACGCAATCATCAGATAGTCGGCAACTGTTATTTGAGAAATGAACACTTTATACCGTCTCGGCATGTTTAAGATCTTACAAGGATAGTGTGCATACTATGGAAAAAACCAAATAAAATCCCCGAGGACGTGGCTGGGAGGCTGGTAATGCCGATCCGGCAAAATGGAAATGTCGAGAAACATTACCATTACTTGGAAAAAGAAAAAGAAATAAAAACAAAGAAAAATCTGAAAAATGCAATCATAAGTAGGTAAATAACAGGTAAATTGTTGGATTGAGTAAATGCCGTCATTCTACATCTTCAGTGACAAGTGACAAACAAAAGCGAACATTTGTCTATGCTTCTGAGATTTTTTTTTAATCATCTCACCCCAAGCAAGGCATTCCACTGCCACTATTGCGCATGGGGCTACATAGGGGAAGGTAAAGAGAAGGAGTGGTTAGACATAGGGAATGTCAGGAGGAATGAATGTTAGACATAGGGAATGTCAGGAGGAATGGGAGCAGGTTAGTGTGTTAGGAGGTGTCTATTGACCTTACATTTAAACTCCTGGAGATTGTATCCGTCGGGAAAGCAATCATGTGGAAGGGAATTCCACAGTCGGGAAGTGCGAGGAAAGAAACTGTTGGAGTAGAAGTTGCGGTTGCATTTTATCGGTTTCACTGTAAAAGGGTGGGATCTAGTTGCTAATCTAGTATCTCGTGCAAATTCGTATTTAGGGGGCACCAGTGATCTAAGTTCATCGGAGCAGAAGCTGTGAAAGTATTTATAGAAGAGACACATGGAAGCCACGTCGTGCCGGTGGGAGAGAGACTGCAGGCGGTCTGCCAAGTCGGTATCTATCACATTACAGACCCTCCTCTGAACCTTATCGAGAAGCCCGAGGAGAATAGCAGGGGCACCCGACCAGATATGGCAGCAGTATTCAATGCACGATGAGCTAGATGAACTAGTATTTACACTACATTATTCGGGCTGTTGCTGACATTTTTACGACCTTTTGGCCATTGTACGCTCTAGCCTTCGTCAGGTTCTGGGAATTTTGAATCGATATTACGATATGTACGAAACTTCACCCACTTCGTGGAATTTATCAGATATACTTCCATCCAATGTAACCAGATGGCGAGCCTAGATGTGGTGAGTCTGTTCACCAAGGTACCCAGGGTGGAGGCACTATTGGTAGTCAGGGCAGACTGGCCTCGGACTCATCCCTATGAGAACGTACCAGTATTCCACTAGATAACCTGATGGAGATGCTAACTTTCTGGACACAAACAGCACACTTCAGAATGGAATCAGACATATATCAAGATGAAGGCTTAGCAATGTGCTCACCATTATCACCATCACTGGCGAACATATACATGGAATACTTTGAAGAGAGGGCATTAGAATCCACAGTTCTAAAGCCAACTATATGGCTGAGATACATTGGTGACACCTTCATACTCTGGCCACATCAGGAAGATGTCCAGACGCTACTGGACCATGTGAACTCAATAAAAGCATCAATACAGTTTAATGCGGAAAAAGAGAGCAACAACAAACTAACATTCCTAAAGAAAGGGATCGTCCGTTGCCTGCAACATCGAGAAAAATCATAAGCGGCGGCCCAGAGTCATACGAGCAGGAAATGGTCAGTATAAGCAATACCCTACAACGTAACAATTATCCAGGATACACGACAACGAACATGGAAGGGAGGGTGCATGGGGATAACAGCTCTCAGGAAAGAGCCACGGTCTGTCTACCGTATGTGAAGGGGTTATCGGAGAAAATACAAAGGATCTGTGGCCCATATAACAGGACAACATTTAGAAGTGGTTCTACGCTTCGCGGATAACTCTCACGAGTAAGACCCCCCCCCCAATAGAGGAGAAAATGACTAAGGACTGTATGTACGCTATTCCATGTAGCTGTGGAAAGAAATATAAAAGAGAAGCAGGCCGTTTTCATAAGGCAAGGTTACAAGAACATCTCAAGGTCGTAACGCGAGGGGAAATAGAAAAATCAGGCATAGTTGACCACATATGGAGGGAGAAAAGGGATAACCGCCCTCTATAGGATGAAATTGAAATAATAGATAAAGAAAGTCATTTGAAACTACGTAAAGGAATCAGCGCATATGCTACGTTACAAAAATCTACTAAGCTTAGAGATGAATACAATATCAGAACCAGTAATACGGAGTACTAGAGAAAATCCTTAGCATAAAAAAGATTACAATATGAACTATGGTAAAAATAGTTACTAAGGCATTAGGTTTATAAGTCCCAGGAATTCACTTACCGTTGTACTCAAGGACACATGGCAAAGTGGATATAGACGTTGGTTAGTTCTAGTGACTTGACCCACCCAAAGAGTTGTGAATTCAATACCAAGCTACAGCAGTGGTGAACACAACTTAGAAGAGTTAATTTAAAGAGAGATAACTCATGGCTACAATAAGTGGCATCGCACATGGAATGATATATCCTAGTTATCGTAATAAAGGATTAGGTTCGAAGTTTTTAGCACTTGAGGAAGACCGGAGCGTACAACGGCCGAAACGTCGTAAACATGACAGCAAAGATGAGGATAAAAGTTCAAATAATGTAGATAGTGTAAAAATGAAGATGATAATCCATTTTCAAGAAACTTGAGAAAAACCATTTAAATTACAACTATCTAAAAGAGAAGTGAAAAGTTTTTGATGATGAAAATTGATACGCTTATTATCACATTTGGAAATATTTAAAAAAAAAACTTGCAGAAAATGGAAGAATCGAAAACCATTTGGCTCTCAATTAAATTACCGGAGTATTGAGAAGAGTTGGTGCCATTTATCCACCAGCGTAAATCGCCAATTGCTAATGGTGAGAAAATTCAGTGAATATAGATTAAATACACGTACCAGAAACTTTCCCATAAAATTAAAAAAAAAAAAAAAGGAATCTGACATTTAAACCGACCATCTTATCCAAGCCCGAATACCGTATTTGATTGTTGTAAGCAAGTAAATGACAGCCTGCTAGTCTGTAGACATGGCTGCATCAGTGGGCCGCAATATGAAAGCGTAGAAAGGCGAGAAATTGAGAAAATACCAAGAGTTCACCCAGGAAGCATAACAAACTACGAAACACGAGAATAAGAGTTGTGTTCGTATGTAAAACTTGTTTAAATGTAATTAAAACAGATTTAATACCAAAAGCAAACTATGTATTACCAAAATGATCAGAGTTTCATATATAGTCTTTTAGAATATTCGTCCATCCATTCAATACTGTTGCCATATTTGATCGGATGCTTCTGTAAATTCATCGAAGTTCTCGACAAAACCCAAAGAAGGATTTGCAATGATATCGATTCTGACTTAGCATTTTGACTTCAGTCACTTTCTGACCGATGTGATGTGTCTTCCTTTTGCCTTTTCTACAAATATTTCCATGTCAACTCCTCTGATAAGCTATTTCCCTGGAGCCTCGTTCACGTGAATTTAAACGTGTAACTAGATTGGCATATAGGTCCCACTATTTTACCGTTGAAATAGTTAAATGCAACCTCCATTTCTCCTGCAACAGTTTATTTCCTTGCACTTCCCGTTGTCCTTTTTCCCTGATAACTGCAATCTCTAAAAATTTAAATACAACGTCAACTGCAATCTTCTATCTTTTCGAATCCCATTCAAATTTTATCTTTTCTTCAATACCCCCTGTACCCTATGTTTTCTCTCACTGTAACCCCCTGCGGACTAGAGGCAGTTTCACTTTGTTTGGGGTGAAATAAAAAAACAAAAGAAACGAAAAAAGAAGACTTTTCTTTTCAATATTGGTAATTTTGCCTGTTGTCCGGTTCACGCCCCTCCCGGTTTTTTGAACAAAAGTTTTTCCCTTGTTTTCTCTTTAGAATTGGGTTTTCGGTCACTTCTATAGCATTTTTCTTATGTGACCCTCTACATCAAGTGGCCCTTAGGTCTTGTACAGTGTACACATCATTTAAAAATTACATGATGCTTTTTATATACACATCTCGTAGAAGATAAATTTACATGATGCCTTATATACTCGTCTTGTAGAAGCCTATTTGCTGCTTAGTCATGTGCGATTTGCCTTTTTCCGCTCGTCGTCATCGTCTGAACGGTCATCTGAGTGCTATCTTCATGAAACTCTTTGCCAACAATCACTCTCTTACTCCTTTTCGTAATACATTTTTCATGGACCGCTGAGTACTCAATAGACTGTATTAAACTACCATGACTCACCTGAAGGCTTTCACGAAGTTTTACAATAGATTCTTCAGCCAGCTGTCATGTGAACATCAATCTGTTCGGCCTTATTCTTCTTTACAGCAGTAGATGACCTACCACTTTTGAGCCTGTCACTAAGGTATGTTTCTTCTTTCTATCTAGAATTGCTATTAACTTTAATAACTCATCTTCATACTATGTGTAAAACAAGTGCAGTCATTCAATTTGTGAATGTTTGCAGGTATTTATCATAACGAAAATAAATTCTATGGTAACTATTTGCTTTCTAAGTGTTTATAACGAAGCAGCTATTTTGAAAGTGAACTATGGTAAGGATATTGGCAATATTAGCGATTTCTTTATAAGGAAACTTTCGGTATTCACTGACCGTGCAACCGTCTGTATAAATATATAAAATACTTCTATTAAAACAATTTTTCAGGAAAACAGTTTTCTCATGTCCAGCATCTGTTATTCATCTTTCTAATATTACCGAGAGTTTTCTTCCTAAACTTTTGTTTGAAATAGTGTGGAATGTCAACATCTTGATTCCTGAATGACGCCAAACGGTTGTTCACTGAGAGAATGCGACAGTACATAGCTGACCGCAAGTTCGGCTCCAAGGGCTATTGGAGGTTGTGCAAACGGGTGCTGAACAACTGCAAATTCTCTATACCTCTTTTAATCCATGAATTTGAGGTTCTCACGTCATCTGCGGACAAAGCTGAGTGATTTGCCCGCAGATTCTCATCCACCTCCACATTTGACTCATCTGGAGTATGCTCACCCGACTTCCCCGTTAGAACTGAGGACAAACTGCACGAAGTACATATTACCCCGAAGGTAGTATCCCGAGTAATTTCAAAACTTGACCCCCATAAGGCGAGCGGTGGCAACGGAATCCCGGTGATAGTCCTTAAGAGGTGTTCCCCTGAACTCTCCCCTGTCCTCTCTAAACTGTTTAACTACTTCCTTTCTGCTTCCTGTTTTCCTGCATGCTGGAAGTTCTCTTCAGTCGTTCCTGTTTTTAAGAATTGTGGTGAACCCTCGGACCCATCCAACTATCGCCCTATCAGTCTTCTACCAATATTCGGGAAAGTGTTCGAGGCCATAATCAATGCTGTATTAGTTGAACATCTTACTGCCCACAAACTCTTCTCTGACAAGCAATATGGCTTCCGCTTTGCCAGGTCCACTGCCGATATACTATCAACCTTTACTGAGTACATTCTCCGTACCCTCGATGAGTCAGGCGAGGCTCGTGCAGTTGCTCTGGGCATCTCCAAGGCTTTTGACAGGGTTTGGCACTCTGGCCTCCTTTGCAAGCTACGGGGTTATGGCATTACTGTTACGGCATTACGGACGCCGGCTTGACCTAATCCAGTCCTTTTTAAACAACCGCAAAATGAAGGTCGTATTGAATGGGCTTGCCTCTTCATCCTATAGCACGAATGCTGGTGTCCCCCAGGGCTCTATCCTGGACCCGACGCTCTTCCTTATTTTCATCAACGACCTCCCAGATGAGATCAAGTCCCAAGTAGGCATCTACGCAGATGACACCACAATATACTCCCGCACAAGTAAGAAACCTGGCTTGGCGGACAGACATAATCTCGCTGCTGACCTTGAACGGGATCTACACTCTGTGGTGAATTGGGGCAATAAGTGGCTTGTCAACTTCAATGCGTCCAAGACCTCAACAGGTGTTTACTCGTGCAACCAGAATGTTAACTGGGTCCCACCCATTCACAGTCAGGTTAGCCAAATGCAGACGACAATTCTACTCCTGCAGCTTCTTCTCTTGCACTTCACGCCTGTGGAACTCGCTCCCATATTCTTGCTTTCCTGACGGCTACAACCTCCAGAAATTTAAATGCAATGTCAATACTCATCTACTAACCACTTGACTCTAGCCCTTTCTCCACCCCGTATATCCTTCCCTTTCTCTCCCCCCCTTGCAACTGTCATTACACCTGCATTTTCATCTTTTTATTACTTCTTTCTAATTGGTTTGTAATCCTCTTCTCCCTCCTCTAATTAATTTTCTCTCAGTTATGTAGCCCCCTGCACATCAGTGGCATTTACGCCTTGCCCGGGGTGAAATGATTAAAAAAATGTCATTACTTTCACCTCGAGATACATGTACTATTCATTTTACTTATTGGTGCTGTTGAAATTTCTCAAATGATGTGGTGTCTGTTATTTGGTAGAGTTCTTTGTTTGTGATTCTGAAGCACCAGTCCACGAAGTTTGAAGAGAGATGGATGCCGCTAAGAGTAGGATCAGTCAGTTAAGTGCCATACCTGATACACAGTTGGGCGATCATGTCTCGAAAGTGACATGACTGACTGGGCAGAAGATTATCCCACACTACGTTGCCATTACTTTCTGCGGTAGACTGGTTGCCAGCCAAGGCTTTAGAACCTAATTTGTCCTGTTATTTAATCCCTAACTGGAGGGAAGAGACAGATTAATACCTTTCCCAAGTGTATTTGCGCGTAAGTGAATACAAAGAATTCAACTGGAATTCGAACTTGGCTCCCCGATTTCTTTTTCCGAGCCGATATCCACTGTACCACAACGCACAACCAAGAGTAAGATAGCTATTAAAAAAAGAAGCTATCTTAATCCTCCCCGCTTAGAAATTGTCTAAAAAATATTTATGGTTGTTAACTAAAGAAAACAAAAGCAACTTGACTGATACTTTTAAAATTAGATTATGACTGGGATTTTTTTTATAAACGTTTCACCCCCGAGCAAGGCATTTCACTGCCACTATTGCGCAGGGAGCTACATAGAGTGGAGAAAGGATGGTTAAATATAGGAAATGTCAGAAGGTGGGTGATAGACGGGTAAGGATACCGAGAATGAGGGTTGGGTAGATGTTGAGAGTGTTGGGAGAATAATTGGAAGTTAGTGTGATAGGAGGTGTCTATTGACCCTACATTTAAACACCTGGAGATTGTAGCTGTCGGGAAAGCAGACATGTGGAAAGGAATTCCACAGGCGTGAAGCGCGAGAAAAGAAGCTGTTGGAGTAGAAATTACGGTTACATCTTATCTGTTTAACTGCAAAAGGGTGGGACCTGGTTGCTAATCTAGTATCTCGTGTAAATTCGTGCCTAGGCGGCACCAATGATCTAAGTTCATTGGAGCAGAAACCATGAAAGTATTTGTAGAAGAGGCACAGGGAAGCCACATCACGCCGGTGAGAGAGTGGTTGCAGCCGGTCTGCCAAGTCAGTATCAACCACGTTACAGATTCTCCTTTGTATTTTGTCAAGAAGCCCAAGGAGAGTAGCAGGGGCACCCGACCAGATGTGGCAGCAGTATACTTTAAATCAACCATTATAGTTGGCGCAGTTGGAGACAAAAACTTTAACTTTCAAGGAAGAATTGATATTGTTTAGATAAAGGCACTGCGTGATGTTTGGATGATTTAACCAGGGTTTTCCTTACTTGAAGCCCAGTCCCAGTCACCAGATAGCCAGTGAGAACATGAAAATACAAAAATATAGGACAATAAGACTATCAGCTTTAAGAACAGAAACAGTATTTATGACAACAAAAATACTTTAAAAAATATACTTTGTTCATCATTTCAGCACAAGCAAGGCAATAAAACCATTACGACGCAAGAGATTGCTGCGTGTTTGAGAATACGAGAAAAACTTAAAACTATTATTAAGAACAATAAGAGAATAAGAATTAAGAAGACAGAAGATAACGATTGACATTATATTTAAATTTTTGAAGATCAACGTTGATTGGGAAGCAAGAACTCCACAAGCGAGAAGTGTAATAGAAGAAACTGTTAGCATAGAACTTACGGTTACATATAGTTAATTCAATTATAAATTAATGAGACCGGGCCGCTAATCTAGTACTGCAAATTCACTTTAAGTTTATAAAGTCGAGGTACTATAGAGAAAAGAGACTTATTTTTCTGTTGAAACCAAAGGTGTCTCTCCTGGAGTACATTCGTCTCACAGGTCAATTGGTTTCTGTAACGAACTCAATCATCACTGGTGATCTAATATATAATACCTTTGTGTCGAACTAAATGATTGTTACTTAGACTCATAGGCCATTTTCTATGTTAACAGTGTCTATCCTCACACTGTTCGTTTGTGAAAATCTCTTCCGGTTTCTGTCTTTCCGGTGAGCTTTGATCTTCAAAAACTTAAATACAATGTTTATCATCATCTTCTATCTCATTGAATGCTGTTCTTTTGATGTTCTCAGACTCTTTCACTCTCAGTAACTTTGTGTGTGTTAGTGGCTTTATTTCCATTGTTTGAAATTAAATGATAAAAAAAAAATACTATGGAAGCGAATTCAGCCCTCACTTTGTGGTCTAATATCATATTCGTATCTGGAATTAAACTGATCATACACACACACACACGCACACACACACACACACACACACACACACACACACACACACACACAGAGGAGCATATCGTCATAATGAGGAGACTTGTTGTCAGTGGATCTCTCGTGAAAAACACCATTTATTACTCGTGGGCATACAATTTATTATTATTATTTGCTATCACTCTCGTCATCCCTATATGGTTATCCTTTTTATATGCTAACTTTGTAATATTAATATTAATGACATTTTAATAAGTTTATCTAGCTATTGTGTTTTTTTTTTGCTTGTACCACAAACAATAAAGGATATCAGTTCTTTGTTGTAAAGGGAAAGATTGGAAGGGATTTACAAAAGGGAATAAAAAGCATTTGAAAAATTGAGGGTTGAAACAATGGCCGGAAAGTGAAATGAAGTAAATCAGCGTTGAACACCAAAATAAATAAATAAATAAATAAGAATTATAGAAACATTAGTAAAAGAAGGAAAGAAAAAGAAGATGAATAACAATTAGCAACAGAAATATTAGTAGTAGTCGTCATAGAAGAGAGGAAGAAGAAGCAAAAGAAGAAGGAAGTTGAGAGTCATATAAGGAAGGAAAAGTAGAAAGACGAATAAGAAGTAGTAAAGAAGTAAATGAAAGGGGTGTAAAGTAGGAGAAAGCGAAACTCAAGGTAATAAAGAATTGGAGGAAGAGAATGAAAATAAGAATAAAGAAGACAGAAAAAAGAGAGAGGAACAAAGAAAAAACTTGAACAGTTTAGAATACTAGAACGTATGCACACAGGCACAGATAATGAAATTAAGGCGAAGAAAATTAAGAAATACTAGAAGTAGAAAGTTAAACGTGAACGAGAAATAACGAGACCTTGTCTCATGATTTCTCGTTCACGCTTAACTTTCTACTTCTATTAAGAAAAAGCAAAACAGACTGGAAGATTGAGTAAATGTATGAGTAAATAAGAAAAGGGAAAAAGGAGAAAAATCAAAATAGAAGTCAGTCAGTTAAGTGCCATACGTGATACACGCTTGGGCGATCATGTCTCGAAAGAGACATGACTGACTGGGCAGAAGATTATCCCGCAGTAGGTTGCCATTGCTTTCTGCGGTAGACTGGTTGCCGACCAAGGCTATAGAACCCAATCTGTCCTGTTATTTAACCCATAACTGGAAGGAATAGACGGATTAATACCTTTCCCAAGGGTATTTGCGCGTTAGTGAATGCAATGAATTTGGCTGGAATTCGAACTCGGCTCCCCGATTTCTCGTTCCGAGCTGATATCCAATGCACCACAAGAAGAAGAAGTTTAATAAACGAAAAATCATACAAGTTGAGCCCAGAAAAACTAGTGTATATATCCAGATGCATAAGCTCACGCAAAAATAACGAAGAAAAGGAAGTACAAAATTCAAAGGTAATTTAAGATATATGACAAATATAGAAAGCAAATATTTGCCAAATTCACTAGAAATTAAACAGAAGCAGTACCAAGTGTATAATGACTGCAAGACGGCATTATGAGCCAGCGACTAACAGAGCAAAACTAATCGCTTCATCTGGCAAATTATTTTCATTTATTTGTCTTGTTCTCGTCATATCGACCGGTTTTCATGTTTACTTAGAAACAGCGTTGGCTGATGTCTTTAATAAGCACAACGTATAAGAACGTATGCATCAGAATTAGTTAATATGTAGTGAACAAAACAAGATCTACATTTAAAATTCAAGTGCTAAGCACTGACTCATTGATTTTGTTAGAAATAAAAAGACTTGAATTTACAAACTTTGTTTAGCACACATGCAAAAGCGAATCCAAAACAAAACTCACGAAATTTCACACCTTGATGCGAAATGTTTTTCGGACAGTAGAAAACTAGAAAACATCTAAAATCAAAATTCAAATAATCTTTAATTCTCAGAAACAAATTATTTTACAGACCTTTTTGCTAGCCGACGTGAAATTTGTTTGTCGTCCAATGGAAATGCCAGGATAATATCTGGGAGTGAATTCCCAAATGACCTTTTCAAGCCCCACAAACAAATAAAAAACGGGCAAGTTAACCTGTCACCAAAGAGAAGATGACAAGTGTATTAACACGTCCCTTGACAAATGTCAAGCGATCATTATTATCTCTATTTTTCTCTCTTAACTGTTTCCTTTTTACTTTCTCACCGGCCATAAAAGGGAAAGAAATACAGACTTCATCACTATCCTGCTAATCTTTACATACACACAAGTTACTACTACGAACTCTTGATGCCCTTAACGACTTACTACAATTTTTCATTGAAGATCTGACTCTACCAATTCATGTTATTCTGTTCTATTAATAAATTTCTATTTAAACATACAAAAGGTAGATTTTTATTCATCCACAAATCCACAATCTGATAACCTTCTGATACTTCTAACAAAAAATTAAGTTGTGGGGATTGTCGGCTGTGTTTGTAAATTGGCTTTATACCAGACATGGTTGACCATTTGCAACAAATATTTCCCCAGCGCATTTGAGCAAGATCTTCAGTTTCTTCTTGAAAATAGCCAGCATGGGTTTGTTCACAACATCACTATGTAAAGAGATCCACCTGTCTATAACCCACTGGACAAAGAAGTTAGATGTTGCAACCGTTTTAGAGTGCTGTTTCATTAGTTTGTGTTAGGTTGTGACCAGGATGTTTGAGAAGGTGAAGAAATTTTATGATAGCCGTTCTTTTTTTGTATACATCAGATAGAACGGTGAAATGGCTTCTTAACTGAAGGAATGGTAGCTTGATTTCGCTTGTAGCTAGGTGGAAGAACTTTTTCTGGGCTGATTGAAATAAATTGATATCTTTGTTTTTTTGTAATTTGGGCTCCAGATAACAGTCACATATTCGATTACTGATTGAATCAGTGTAATGGATGTTTACCTGTTTTTGGAGTATGACTCGTAAAACAACGTCTGATCATACCTGTTCTTTGATTAGCTTCCTTACGACTTCAAAAGTACATGATCTTAGAGAATAATCAAATGGAACTAGGATATCTACATCTCTTTTTTTTTACTTAAAGCAAAGAGCATATAGTGCAGTGGTTTCTAAACGGGGCGGCGCGCATCTTTGGTGCGGCAGAAGAAGGTAGCAGGTGAGGCGGAAAGATTGAAAGACAAAGATTTAGAAACAATTTTAAAAATTCATGTGCCAAAAATGAGTATGATTTCAAAATTTGAATATTATTATGGGTTACTTGTAATTGCATGTATGAGTCTCGGTATAAATAGTTATAAATAATTATTAACAGACTTCATTACTGTGATATTTTTGTATTATATCAAGTATTAAGAATATAAGGTCTGCAAATTGGAGGAGAGAGTTATTAATTCTCTGACTTTAAATATGTGGTTATTTCCTTTTAACCCCCTTTCACTTTTTTATTTTAAAATGTACTTCTTATCAGTGAAGTGCGAGCAAATTTTCGTTTCAAAAATTCCGCCCAGAGATAAAAAGAGGGGAACTACTGAGTGTTTAAGTGTACTTCAACTCTTTAATCTTCACCACGATACACTTTCCTGTATTGGATTTGAGACGCAATAATAAAACTACAATGTTCTTGCTTCTTCTTCTTCTTCTTCTTCTCTATGTGCCGCATCCCTTCAGGATTGGGTTGACCATGGCTCACCATAATTTCCTGTTTCTTAGTAATCTTTCGCTCCTAATCGCTGTTCTGCCAAACATTTATACAATCTCGTTAAGTAGTCTAGAAACTAAACTGGAAGCAAACTGCCTGCAATAATTCCTCTGAAATCGCACAATGAAGGCCGTATTGAGCGGACATGCCCCCCCCCCCCCCCAAACTACCATACGAACGCGGGTGTCCCTCAAGGCTTTATTCTAGATCCTGTGCTTTTCCTGATTTACATAAACGATCTCCCCGATGTAATAAGATCCCAAGTAGGCATATACGCTGACGACACTACAGTTTACTCTCGCTTCGATCAAAAATCTGCCGAGGCTAACAAAGCAAACCTCGCTACTGAGCTTGAAAAGGACCTTCAATCCGTGGTGGACTGGGGTAAGAAATGGCTCGTAAATTTTAATGCTTCCAAAACGAAGCTGCTATCTATTAACCATCATAGACAATCGCTCCTACCCCCCATTAACATGGATCAGGCTAGTCTCCCTGAGAGCAAAACACTACGCCTCCTTGGCCTAACACTCTCAGTGGACCTCAAGTGGAATGATTATATCGAATCCCTAGCTAAATCCGCTACTAAGAAGGTCGGTTCACTGTGCAGGGCCAAGAAGTTTTTTTCCCGTTTGAGTCCATCCTGCACATATATAAATCTACCACCCGCTCGTGTATTGAATACTGCTGTCACATTTGGTCTGGAGCCTCTGCTATTCATCTCGGGGTTCTTGACAAAATCCAACGGAGAATCTGTAAGGTCATCAATACCGACTTGGCATCTCAGCTGCAGTCGCACTCTCAACGGCGTGACCTGGCTTCCTTGTGCCTCTTCTACAAATACTTTCACGGCTTCTGCTTCAATGAACTTATCTCACTGGTACCCCCATGCATGAATTTATACATGTTACTAGACTATCAACTAGGTCCCACCCTTTTATAGGAAAATCGACAAAATGTGACCGCAATTTCTACTCTAACAGCTTCTTTTCTCGTACTTCCCGCCTGTGGAATTACCTTCCATATACTTGCTTCCCCGATAGCAACAATGTCCAGGAATTTATATGTAAGGTCCATAGACATCTCCAATCTCACTAACTCACTTTCATTCTCTCAAACTCTTTTCTCAATCCATTCCACCCCATTACACCGGTATTCTAATCCGTCTATTACCCCGCTCCTGACATTTCCTATAACTAACCTTATTTTTCATCACTTTCCCCTATGTAACCCTGCGCAACAGTGGCAGTAAAATGCCTTGCTTTAGGTGAAATGATTTTAAAAATATACGAATAGAAAATGAGTTCAGGAGATATGCACAAATAGGAAATTGTTTAAGACAAAGATGTGTCTTCTCACCGAACTTATTCAACAGACAGGCAATTCTGGGAGAGCTAGAAGTTCTACCAGGATTCATTACTGGTGGCCACAATCTTAACAACATAAGATATGCAGATGAAACAATTTTGATTGCAAACATGGACAGAAAGCTACAAAAAATCCTACAGAAGGTGGTGAAGGAAAGCGAGAAGAAAGGACTAAACATCAACTGCAAAAAGACAGAATGCATGGTTGTTAGCAAAAAGAAAAGCCCAACATGCAAATTCAAAACTGATACCAAACTGAAACAATTACAAAAATTTAAATACATGGGAAGTTTTTTCATAGAGGACAGAGAGAGGGACACTGAAATCCGAAGACGGGGATTGGGATGGCCAAGGGAGCACCACAAAGGCTAAGTAGCGTACTAAGAAATAGAAAAATTTCGCTAAAAACAAGAAAAAGCGCGCTGAAAGTGCTACGTGATATCTGTCTTCTTGTAAGTCAGTAAGTGCTCCACGATCTCCACAAAGAAGAAAAGGAAACTTCAAGCAACAGAAACGTGTTTCTACAGAAGCATGGTCAGGCTACCATGGACCGAACCTGTGAGCAAAGACGAAGTTTTTTGAGAAAATAGAAACAAAAAAGAAATTAATACTTGACATCACTAAATGACAGTTGCGATGTTTGAAGCACATATTGAGGAAGGAGGGTTTGGAAAATCTTATACTCACGGGACAGATAAAGAGCAAGTGAAACAAAAAATAATGCATAACATACATAATGAACTTGACAAAATTGATGTCAGAACGGGGCTTAGGGAAATTAACAGAAAAACAACTTTTACTATGATCTGTAAGAGACAGAAAATTGTGGAGAGCCAGGGTTAACATGATCTGTGTCAAGTTTTTTAATCCTTCTTTTTTCAAAATGTACACTAAAAATTTTAACTATCACTTTTTGATTCTAAATATCCTTTTTTGTTTCCATTTTATCTAAAACTTTCTCGTTGCTAACATGTTAGTTTAAGGTATTTTCAGAATCCTTCTGTATAGCCACAATTCTATTTTTTTTAATTTTTTTTATAAGCGTTTCACCCCGAGCAAGGCATGTCACTGCCACTATTGCGCAGGGGGCTACATAGAGTGGAGAAAGGATGATTAAATATAGGAAATGTCAGAGGGTGGGTGATAGGCGGGTAAGGATACAGAGAATGAGGGTTGGGTAGATGTTGAGAGTGTTGGGAGAATAATTGGAAGTTAGTGTGATAGGAGGTGTCTATTGACCCTACATTTAAACACCTGGAGATTGTAGCTGTCGGGAAAGCAGACATGTGGAAAGGAATTCCACAGGCGTGAAGCGCGAGAAAAGAAGCTGTTGGAGTAGAATTTACGGTTACATCTTGTTTGTTTTACTGTAAAAGGGTGGGACCTAGTTGCTAATCTAGTATCTCGTGTAAATTCATGCTTAGGCGGCACCAGTGATCTAAGCTCATCGGAGCAGAAGCCATGAAAGTATTTGTAGAAGAGGCACAGGGAAGCCACATCACGCCGGTGAGAGAGTGGTTGCAGCCGGTCAGCCAAGTCAGTATCAACCACGTTACAGATCCTCCTTTGTATTTTGTCAAGTAGCCCAAGGAGAGCAGCAGGGGCACCCGACCAGATATGGCATCAATATTCAATACACGGGCGGATGGTAGATTTGTATATGTGTAGAATAGGTTCAGGTGGGAAAAACTTCCGGGCCCTGCACAGAGAGCCGACTTTCATAGCAGCAGATTTGGCAATGGATGCGATATAGTCATTCCATTTGAGGTCCGCCGAAAGGGTAAGGCCAAGGAGGCGTAGTATTTTACTCTCTGGGAGGCTAGCCTGTCCCATGCTAATGGGAGGTAGATGCTATTGTCTATGGTGGTTAGTTGATAACAGCTTTGTTTTAGAGGCATTGAAATTTACTAGCCATTTCCTGCCCCAGGCCACTACGGATTGGCCCAAAGTCTCTTATTTTTCAACATAACCTTCTTAATTTAGTTGTGAATACTAATGAAATTCTTTTTTTCTGCCGCTCCCTTAATTCTATTAAAAAGGCGGTAAACTATGTAACATCACAGATGGGTGTTAAAATTTGAAATTCTTTTTTGAAATAATATTATGTATAAATGTCAATTATTATTAGTGTTTAATTATGAACTGGAAGAAGTTTCTAAATTTTTTAATAAAGAGAATTACATTGTGATGACAGATGGCTAAAGAAATTAGCGCTAAAATAGAGATTTTTAACGATTTGAAAACTAAACCTAATTCCAATTCATTTAAATTAGTTTTCGAGTATATCGAAGTATTTTGGTCATTGGAAATATTAAATATGGAGGGAGAAAGGGGATCGCCGCCCCCATGGGATGAAGCTGAAATAATAGATAGAGAACGCAACTGGAAACTACGTAAACTTAAGGAATCAACACATATGCTAGGCTTCAAAAATCTCCTAAGCCGATAAAGCATAGAGATAAACGCAATATGGGAACCAGTAATACGGATTGCCAGAGAAAATCATTAGTGTCAAAATTGCAATATGAGCTCTGGTAAAAAATACTAGAAAAAACCATTAACATCAAAAATACAAGAGAAAACCATTAACATCCAAAAAATTGCAATATGAACTCTGGTAAAAAAGAGTTACTGGACATTAGGCTCATAAATCCCAAAACTTCAGTTGTTCTTGTTATTAAGGACACATGGCCCAGTGGATATAGACGTTGGTTAGTTCCAGTGACTTGACCCAAAGAGTTCACCAGGCTTCAGCAGTGGAGAGGGAGATAACTCATGACTACCAGAAGAGTCTCTAGGCAAGGAATTAGAATGATATACTCCAGTGATTGTAATAAAGGGTTCGGTTCGAAATTTCTAGTACCTGAAGAAGGGCAGAGCGTACAACGGCCGAAACGTCGTACATATGGCAATAAAGACGAGGACAATAGTCCGAATAATGTAAATTTAATCGATTAGCTTGAAATTAGAAGAACACATTTTTTAAGAAAGATTTGCTTATTTTAAAAGAATTCATTTTAAACCTTAGATATCAGGTTTTCGTGGACACACACACACACACACACACACACACACACACACACACACATATATATATATATATATATATATATATATATTAGGAACAATATTGGAAAAATGTATGAAAAAGTGGAAAAGGTTTTTTGTGATCCAAAACAATACATCAATTTTGTTGGTTGCCCACCTAAGCGAGACTGACCGCAATTTTGGGAAAAATGCTATTCTGATCAAAGGATTAGACAATCACTAGACATAAATGTATAGAGAGTGTCTTGATCGCAAGGTCATCTACAGTAAATTTGCGCCCGGGCTCTTTCAAAATGTAACCATTCCAGGCAGAACTTCTATTGTTATATAGCGACAAATAACAAACACGGGTGTATATAAAAATATATGACTAATATTTTTATTGATGAACGATGGTGATGGACCGTGTGGCCTAGTGGCAGGAGTGAGAGAGCGCGCTTCCAATTAGTGGGCTTCGACGTGGTGACGGGGGGTTCGACGGGAGCTGGCCTCTCTGCTTAGCTCGTCTAGCTTCTTCTTCGACTTCTCGAGACTGACTTTTCTGTGTTTTCGCAGTCTTTATATATCTTCCAAAAGCGGAAATTGTTTCTTCCGGTTTTTTCTTGATCACGCGACGCCTACGCGACGCCTACGTAAATTCTCAGAGACCCTGTCTATTTCCGCTCTGCCGGAAATAGGGTCAAAGTGACATCCGCTACTTTTCATCAACCGGGAACGCCCACGCTTCATCGGCCTTCTTCGGCTGGGGCCAGATTATTATATTACACTATTATCACAGTGTGGGATACCTTCTAACAAAAGTGATGGAAAAAAATAAGAATCTAAATTAAGTCGGCTAGATAAAAAAAAAAAAAAATAAATTCACAATATCTCTCGTTCGTGTGCATTTTTAGTCGCACTAACATAAAAGTTTCCAAAGCAAAAACTATATTCTGGAATTATAATGAAAGCATTATTAGCGCGAATCCATCATCCATAAAATTCGGTAAATACTATCCACTTCAATACCTCAGTGAACAGATTAATATTTTATAATATTTTTTACAAAATACAAGACCAAGAGCTATCGAAAAATGAGGGTTATTGAATGAGATCGTTCTAAGTGTGGAAATGAATGAAGAAGAGGTGATTATTATATATAAGATAGATAACGATAGATTTTAGATTTCAAAAGGTGAAAATTGTAATGGTCAGGAAACATTTCTTTCTGTTCTACAAGGTAAACATTTTAGGGAAGAAACTGTCAATGAAAATCCTCTTTACCAAATGAGGATATATAAGACAGATAACGATTGATCTTAAATTTCAAGACGTCAAAATTTTAATAATCAGGAAAGCATTTCTTACTGTTCTACAGGGTAACAATTCTAGGGAAGAAACTATGAAAATCATTTTTACCAAATGAGAATATATAAGATAGATAACAATTTTTTTTTAATCATTTCACCCCGAGCAGGGCGAAAACGCCACTGATGTGCAGGGGGCTACATAAATGTAAAAAGATTAATTAGAAAAGAGTGAGGAGTACAAACTAGTTAGAAAGGATCAATAGAAAGCTGAGAAAGCAGGTGCGATGACAGATACATAGGTGGAGAGAAACGGAAGGTTGTACAGGGGTGGGGAGAGAGCTAGAGTCCAGTGGTTAGTAGATGAGTATTGACTTTGCATTTCAATTTCTGGAGGTTGTAGCCGTCAGGAAAGCAAGAATACGGGAGCGAGTTCCACAGGCGGGAAGTGCGAGAGAAGAAGCTGCAGGAGTAGAATTGTCGTCTGCATTTGACTAACCTGACTGTGAATGGGGGGGACCCAGATGCCAGTCTGGTTGCACGAGTAAACACCTGTTGAGGAGGCATCAGTGACTTAAGTTCGTCTGAACAGAAGCCATGAAAGTATTTATAGAACAGACAAAGGGAGACCACCTTTCGACGATGGGGAAGTGGCTGCAGTCGAGCCGCCAGATCAGTACCTATCACATTACAGACTCTCCTTTGGAGCCTGTCAAGAACACTGAGGAGAACGGCAGGGGCACCTGATCATAAATGGCAGCAGTACTCCATGCACGGACGGATGGTTGACTTGTATATATGCAGGATGGATTCAGGTGGAAAAAAACATCCTCGATCGACCCAACCTTCTTAGCAGTAGATTTTGCTATGGATTCAATATAGTGGTTCCATTTGAGGTCTGAGGATAGGGTAAGTCCGAGGAGGCGTAGTGTATTACTCTCCGGGAGAATCGCTTGGTCCATGCTTATGGGAAGCAGGAGAGGTTGCCTGTAATGGTTGACAGACAACAGCTTGGTCTTAGATGAATTGAAGTTGACAAGCCACAGAGTGTAGATCCCGTTCAAGGTCAGCAGCGAGATTATGTCTGTCCGCCACGACAGGTTTCTTACTGGTGCGGGAGTAATTTCAAACGTCAAAATTTTAATAGTCAGGGAATCATTTCTTCTAGTTCTACAGGTAACTATTCTAGCAAAGAAACTGTCAGTGAAGCTTCCTCCTTACCAAATAAGGATATATGATAGATAACAATTGATTCTAGATTTCTGTCTGTGAAACTTCCTCTTTACCAAACGAATACAAAGGAGAGGAAGCTGATTTAAAACTGTGTACGCGGCCTGGCGTGGCGTCATGAGTCCTAGCTGTGAAGGTCTAAACTGGTAGAAATAAGGGATGTAGCTTGTTTGAAGAGTTGCCATAGAGATAACGTAAGGATAGGCTAGCAGAATATCAAGGAGATAATTGAACTGAACATACACGCTTGTGCAAATTAACTGAAGCAAAACGTATCATGTCTTCCTCAAATCTTTCACACTTTCCCTGATCACGTATACGCCGTCTCTTGTTTTTCCCTTCCGACCGCATTTTTCTTTACGTTTTGGGCCGATGGACCCACTTTGTTTCTTTGCCTTGATGACACGACTAACAGTTGAAAGGCTGACACCAACAATATCTGCAATCTCTGAAAGGCTTGCCTGTGTGTTCGTGCAGCGTTACAATTTTCTCCCCGGAGTAACGGCCATTGCGGACAATGGCCGTAGGACAACTAATCGACAGTCGAGACATTAGTGTCTTGGTAAAAATCTGATCTAGTCACGGATGAAATAATATTATTCAAGACCTAACAAATTTCATCATACATCCCTAAAATAGATTCATATTATAGTACATCACTACAAATAACCTAATCTGAGGAAAAAAAAATAGAAAGTTACCTCCTTCATAGCTTAAAACATCATGACATATTTCGGGCTGTGTGCAATAGGCTCCGCGCATAACTTCAGGCTAAAGTAGATTAAATATAATCTCAAAGAAATATATGTTGACCAATAAGAAATGAGCGCGCCTGAAATAATCAACAACTTAATCGGAGACTTTTTCAACTTCGCTGATAATATAAATAGACCCCTGTCTAAAAGGAAAAAATGAAAGAGAGATTTCAATAGGGGATACACAGAGAAGACAGAGAGAAAAACAGTTACAACTACATCAAAGTCATCTCGACTTCAACAACCACTCCCACTCTATATTATTTTTCTTAATTTTATTGAAATACCAACCTTGTGCCATCTATGAACATTACTACTATTTTTGTACAATACGAAACTATCTAATAATGTTTATACAAATTATTATTGTTGATTGATATTAAGATGTAATTTATCGTTTTTATTAACTCATACATACATCCCTTATTGTGAGCTGATTCTAACAAAGCCCAAATGGAACCCCTCCTTTTCTGCTCTTAATGTCACTACAGTTCTATCCAACATTTGAAATTGCTACAAAGCAAAAAACATTAACTTGAGAACTGGTGTAATGTACTAAAATTGCGTCATTTCATATAGATTCACTAATGTTCATACTGCCAACAGTAACAACCTTTCTCTGATTAATGACTAAAAATGGTTTCGCGCGAATGAACCCTGTAGATCTTAGAGAGAATTGTCTCTCTTCGAACTTTGGTGCTACAGAATCAGAAATAAAGAACTTCACTAAATAACATAAAACATATCATATGAGGACTTTCAACAACAGTAACAGCCAAAGTTGATAGCACATATATGTGCAATAATTTTACTTGTGGAATAACTAGTTATGAAAAGAAATTATTAACAGAGACATGATCGCCCAAGCGTGTATTACGTATGACACTTAACTGACTGACTGGAGGTTTATAGAATTGTGTAAACAACAGTAAAGACATACGTGGCTAAAGATTTTATCAAAGCAGTTGATTGCAAATTAGGAATGAAGTGGTCAGATATTAATGCAAAAGTTCCTCACAGAATATGGCGATTATATATATGATGCAAATGCACGGCTAATGATTTTCCTATAGAATTTTATTATGAGAAGATATTGATGACGAGTAGGAACTGATTGTCAGTGATCAAGAATTAATACAAGCATTACAGACAAAATAAAGCTATTAAATGTATAATTATCAATAGAGGCAAACTGAACGAGACAGATGGAAAGGCACACATTAACAATGAGATAATTGGACGAAGGATACAAATTGACTGAGATAGATAGATAGATAGATAGATAGATAGATAGATAGATAGATAGATATGAGCAAGTAACAGGATGAGATAAACGCGAAAGGACTGAGATTCGTAGAAGTATGGACAGTTGTGGAGACAGATATGCGAACAAACTAAAATGAATATACATAGGCGTGGTGCCTGGCATTGATAAGAATGACTCGATTTAGGGTCATGAGATTGATCGACTTGTAGATAGATATGAGCAGATGTAGATTTGAATATATATTAACAGCTTAAGATAAGTAAATGCAAAATGATCGTATGATAAATAGGTAGTTAAACTGATTAAAATATAATCATATGTACACCTGAATAAAATGAGATTGTTAACCAGAATCGAGATAAGATCCTTAGGTATATAAAAAAATAGTTATGTGAAAAGACGCACACACACACACACACACACACACACACACACACACACACACACACACACACACACACACATAAATGTGTGTATATATATATATATATATATATATATAGATAGATAGATAGATAGATATGGACAACAGATTGTTAGATAGCTAGATAGCTATAAACAGAGAGATTGATATTAAGACAGACAGACAGAAGATATGAAAACTGAGATAAATAAATAAATAAATATATTAAATATGTATTAACAGAACGATCGTTAAATAGATACATATGACCAGAACGCGACAGCTAGATACACAGAAAGATATAAACAGATAGATTGATAGAGAGATATGAATAGATTGATTTATCTAGCTAGCAAGCTAGCTAGCTAGATATAGTATAGATACGCTTTTAGATAGAAATGAACAGGTTACGATAAACATGAACAAAGTGTGATCGATCGATGGCTAAATAGTTATGAAAATACTAAGCTATAGAGCTAGATATATGCAGATAGATTGATAAATCTGGTATGAAAAGAATGACAATTATAGTTAGAGAGTAATAAATACAATTAAATTATGAAACCTCGGAGATATAATGACGCACCACTAAATTCGTAATCTAACGTAGAATAGAGCATAAATTTTATACAACGACTATTTATTTTTCAACTTCTTTGTCAAAGCATTCAATTCCTGAATATTAATCACATATACATATATCGAACATTATACAGAGTAAATTAAAGATCAAAATTAATGAACTTCTCGATGCACACTTGGCGATAAAAACATAAATATGAATAGAGATGAGAAAATATGAACCTAGCATATATATATATATATATATATATATATATATATATATATATATATATATATATCTTCCTACGTCCATGGCACAACTCGGAGTTTCATGCGTTATACAATCATCAGGCGCATATAGTTATCCGCAGACAGTCCTGTTTCGCTGTATCAGCTCAGTAGTACGGTTAGACATACGATTGCTTCTAGCTAGGGTTGAAATCCGACTGAATTGACTTCTTTGCTTCGGAGATATGGCCGCTCGGCAGAGAAAGGGGACATTGGCGTGTTATATACATTGTAAACACATGCCAGTAGCCTAGAGTGTTCAAGATAGATTTATATATATATATTCTTCTTTCGTATATATATATATATATATATATATATATATATATATATATATAGATTCTTTCCTTTCACATATATATATATAGATAATAAACAAATATAGGTCATAAAAGATACAAGTAATTCTAAAAATCTAGGGCCCGGAGATTTCATTTAAGCATGAAACAGACTGTCGCCGCTAGGCGTTAACATCAGTGTCCACCTTTATATTTAAATCTATAGATGTGAAGCTAGGAAGAGCTAGAGTTACATGCATTAATAATGAATCCAGAAGTTAGATAGATAGATAGATAGATAGATAGATAGATAGATAGATAGATAGATAGATAGATAGATAGATAGATACGACGGTGTACTGGAAAAGTCAGAAATATTTGCAAAAATTATCGATCAATTTTTAAGGGTTTGTTCGGACCTAGAGATTTACGACATTTCTCTCGACAATGAATACATTCTTTTTAATCATTTCACCCCAAACAAGGCGATGAAAGCCACTAAGATGTAAGAGGTTACTGAGAATGAAAGAGACAGGGCAATAAAATAAGAGGACTCAAGGATGACGATTGATCATTGCTGAAGTATATATATATATATATATATATATATATATATATATATATATATATATATATCATACGGTAAAAGGCTGCCTTCTTCTACCGAGCGCCCATTGAGGTAGAATCGCAGACTGACGCCAATTCCGTCGGATTTGAATCCTGTGTAAAAGCAATCAGATGTCTAACTGTACTGATGTCTGTGGATGAATATATATATATATATATATATATATATATATATATATATATATATATAAATATATATATATATAAGTGAATATATCGTTTCAGTTATCATGTTTTCTTTAAACAACAGTAAATACAGCAAAAAACACCTGTTTATCCATATATTATATTTTGTACCGGAAAAGAAGGCAGGTGCAACTTATGTCTTTTAGAAAAACTTGTCATCTTAAATAATATAAATAACCCTAATCTACATAACAAAAAAGTGAATTACAGACCACATGCCGCCGCAGAAGAATACTTACTTAACTTCTTAGATCCTGATTGATACAGATTTATCTGTACGTTTGCCTCTTTCTTTCTTACCCACTTACTTTCCCACTTTCTTTCTTTCTTTCTTTTCCCCCCGCAAATATTACTATTAATAATTAAGAATTACGCCACTTTGAATTCAACTCCCTGCATTTTAATAACAAAATGTAATTTTTGTCTATTTAAATTTTACTTTTGACAAATTAAAAAAATAGTACCCTAACATTATAAGATGTAACTCTCATGAACATCGAGGGCACATAAAATCAAATTTTTTAAACTGTCAGTTCGTAATATGCACCTGATGATTACGTAACACATGAAATTCTGAGTCGTGCTATCGACGTAGAATAATATATATATATATATATATATATAATTTCACCCCAAACAAGTCGATAAATGCTAGTAAATTTACTGAGAGTGAAAGAAAAAGAGAGGACAATAAAAGAACAGGGTTCAATGAGACTGAAGAGTATGATAGATGAGTATTTATTGATATTTTTGATAGATCCAGTGACAACAAGCCTCCTCATTATGACAATATGGTCCTCTGTGTGTGTGAGTCTGTGTGATTAACTTAATCCTATATACGAATATGATATTAGACCACTAAGTGAAGGCTGAATTCGCTTCTGTAGTAATTTCTTTTGATCATTTTACCCCACAAAAATGTAATAAAACCACTAAAACGCAAGGGGTTACTGAGAGTGAAAGAAACAGACAGGACAATGAAAGAATAGGGTTCAATGAGACAGAAGATTATAACTGATATTGCATTTGAATTTCTGAAGATCGTAGTTGGCCGGAAAACTGGAAACCGGAAGAGAATTTCGCAAGCGAGACTGGCAAGAAGAGAAAAACAAGAGGAAGCTATGTTATGGTGTTTGAAAATGAATGAAAGTCTAAATGCCATGTCAAGACCGATAACGTTGCAGATTCGTGGATAGCATGATTGAGTCGACAGAACGAATATACATAAAAGAGCTGATTACAAAGATGATACATAATCACTTTTCCTATCCCTTATTTTGTGTTTTGATTTTACATGAAAAATTGTTTTCATCCAATGTCTTTAGCTGCTGTTTCAAAACCAAAACCGCCTTTCTCTTCGCTTTACTTACAATATCATTAAACCGTTACGCCATTTTGGGTTGAAGGTAAAAGGCGAAGCGGAGTGGCGAAAGCAGTGGAATAGTACGAACATGGGTGGGTGTTGAGGAATCAGGTTGACGGTCCGATTTTAACGAATGGCGAAGATTTCCAATTTCAATCGGCCGGCCTAATCAGTAATCAAGAGTGAATGAATGCCAGTTCGTAAGGTCGAGCATTAAGCAGAAAGAGAATAAGACGCTTGAGTGGACGTCGTCAGCCATGCGAGAACGGATCCTTCAAATCACCTCCATATCCGGTGACCGCACCTACGCTCATTCTCTTCTTCTCTCCTGCAGCCCAAGATTCGCGCGCCACAAGCCGCTTAGTCATGGTTATTTTGCGGGCTTTTCATCTCGGCTACATGCCATTTAGGATTCTATTCGCTGGCACTATTTAGTAACTTTCGCCTCTGATCATCGCTAGTGTACGGAGTTTCCGGAACGTGAGTGAATACTAAAATAGTCATTCATATGTATGATCTATCTATCTATCTATCTATCTATCTATCTATCTATCTATCTATCTATCTATCTGTCTGCATAAACAAATGCAAACATGCATTAATAGATACCCATAGTTCTAACTGTGTTTACACACACACACACACACACACACACACACTATATATATATATATATATATATATATATAGTCATCCGTAGACAGATCTGTTTCGCTGTATCACAGCTCATCAGTACGGTTAGTCATCCGATTGCTTTTACCCAGAATTGAAACCCCACCGAATTGGCGTCAGTCAGTGATTCTACCTCTGAGCTATTGGCTCTCGGTAGAAGGAAGCAGACGTACGTGTGTGTGTGTGTGTGTGTGTGTGTAAATATACTTAGATATGATCTGTAAAGAGGAACAATATGACTTAAAGAAAGAGAAATAAGAAAACTGTATTTAGTTTTAGCTGATGCTTTTCGTCCACTGACGAACTTTATCAAGGTACACAACAAAATCAATTTATTTAAAATAGAGTATTTATAAACAGAACAACTTTTTTGGGTTATTGAAAATTATAAAACGCTCATAAATATTCATTAGTTCAACTGATAAATTAATTTAATTACGTCATACACGAAGAGAATTTTTTTCGTATGAAGTATATTGTTTGGATTTTCCTAAGATGTTGAAATGATGGATTTAACCGTTTTCTTCTTTTTTGATAGGTCTGTTGTAGTGGTTTTATTAGAAAAGGTGGGGAGAATGTAAATTATGGTGCAGTGGAGTTATGGGGTCGAGTTCGAATTCCATTTGAATTCCTTGTATTCACTAACGGGTGTTTCCCAATACCCTTGGGAAAGGTATCAATTCGTCTTTTCCCTCCAGTTATGGGTCAAATAACAGGACAGATTGAGTTCTATAGCTATGGTTAGCAACCAGTCTACTGAAGAAAGTAATGGCAACCTACTGCAGGATAATATTCTGCCCAGTCAGTCATGTCTTTTTCGAGACATGATCACCCAAGCGTGTATCACGTATGGCACTTAACTGACTGACTGAGATTGGGAAAAAACCGGGACACAAATTAATATTTTGATAATATTTGATGGCGACATTCAATGATTTTCCTAATATTTTTCAGCTAAAGTTCTTGGACATGTGATGAGGAAGGAAGGCTTGGAGAATCTGATACTCACAGTTCAGATAGAGGAAAAGAGAAACAGTTGAAAGCAGCGGATAAAATATTTGACGGGTCTGAGTCGGGTAGATGGCAGAGTGGGGTTTGCGTGGCATAACTGGAGAAAGATAGTTAAAAGTTACATATGATAGGGAAAAGTGGGAGGCCATGATCGCCTACGTTCTGGAGGGACATGGCACATAGAAGAAGAAGAAGAAGAAGAAGAAGAAGAAGAAGAAGAAGAAGAAGAAGAAGAAGAATTATTTTCTTGATATTAAGTTGAAGTTCTTCAAGGAAGGCGCTGCATTTTTTGTTAACCCAAATATTTTCGATCACCTACGAGATCATAGTCAGGGTTGAATGACGAAGATAAACAATGTATCTGTAATCACTCTGATGGTGATTTTTGTAAACACGCTTATTTACAAAACATCGTAACCACTACTGTTAATTTTAAGATAATTATAACAAAAAGTTAATAAAAATCACCATCACAGCGATCACACACACACACACACACACACACACACACACACACACACACACACACACACACACACACACATGTACTGAAGGCAATTTAAAAAAAAAGTTGATATAATCATAAATCTACATTCAATCTAGAAAGCCTACGTGTGGAAATTAATGGCAAAGATCCTTATGTAACCTGGAGTATATTAAGAAAGGCCAGAACTTGCAACGTTGGTGATGCCTGAAGATTGTCCTAGGAATAAAAGTTAGCTATAGTATCATTTCCAGAACGAGACATGTTGCTAAATGAAAGGTCTGGGATAATGCTCGGACGTATACACAGAAGAAAATATATTTGGAGCTCATACAAAAACGGATGAAAGTATGTACAATATTATTATTATTATTTTTTTTAATCATTTCACCCCGAGCAAGGCGGAAACGCCACTGATGTGCAGGGGGTTACATAAATGTAAAAAGATTAATTAGAAAAGAGTGAGGAGTACAAACTAGTTAGAAAGGATCAATAGAAAGCTGAGAAAGCAGGTGCGATGACAGATACATAGGTGGAGTGAAAGGGAAGGTTATATTATAAACTTCCTGTTATGCGTTCTAAATTTTCTGTTATGCATTAAAAATAGCGATGGATAATCAGTTAATATACAACTCCTGACGATACCGAAAAGTTGAAACCATGTTAGCTGAGCAACCTAATTTGAATATTTAAAAAGTCTACATGTTAGAATGTGCGTTGTGGTGCAGTGTATATCGGCTCAGAACGAGAAATCGAGTTCGAATTCCAGTTGAGTTCTTTGCATTCACTTTGGGAAATGATTCTTCCCTCCAGTTATGGGTTAAATAACAGGAGAGATTGGGTTCTTTAGCCTTGGCTGGCAACCAGTCTACCGTAGAAAGCAATGGCAACCTACTGCGGGATAATCTTTTGCCCATTCAGTCACGTCTCTTTGGAGACATGATCGCCCAAGAGTGTATCACATATGGCACGTAATTGACTGACATGTTAAATTTTTCTTTTTAATACGTATTGAGCACTTTTTAATATAACTGTTTACTGGTCTAATCTGACTCCGACCAATAACTGTTTAATATATATATATATATATATATATATATATATATATATATATATATATATTAAACAGTTATTATATGTATATATATATATATATATATATATATATATATATATATATATATTTGTCCTCCACATACAAGCCTGTTTCGCTCATCAGTGTGGCTAGACAGCCACTTGCTTCTGGCCGGGATCGGAATATATGATAGAATAAAGAAAAAAACAAAAAAGTAAAAAGACAAAAACAAAACAAAGAGGAAACTAGTCACAATCTGTTTCACATTTATTAAAGATCTATCAGAGACCAAGAGAAAAATGGAAAAATAACAAAGAAAGTCGACTGGTATATTGTGATTTGGGGTTAGTTCTATTTGATCATTTATGTGTCACGTGTATTAAAGCAATAGATAATTATTAATTTATATCTAAATGTATGCACGTGTAATATATTGGGTGATGAAGATCATAAGAGTGTATGTAAATGTTTGTTTAGAAAAGCTTTTACCAATTAGGTCGGGCTGGGCAACGTTTCAGTTCCCACCCTTTATAAACGTATCTATCTATCTATCTATCTATCTATCTATCTATCTATCTATCTATCTATCTATCTATCTCAGACTGTCAATACCTATCTCAGTCTGTTCATACCTATCACAATCTGTTCCCTATTCCCTATCTATCTATCTATCTATCTATCTATCTATCTATCTATCTATCTATCTATCTATCTCAGACTGTCAATACCTATCTCAGTTTATTCATACCTATCACAATCTGTTCACTATCTATCTATCTATCTATCTATCTATCTATCTATCTATCTATCTATCTATCTATCTCAGACTGTCCACATCTATCTCAGACTGTCCATATCTATTTCAGTCTATTCATACTAATCTATCTATCTATCTATCTATCTATCTATCTATCTATCTATCTATCTCAGACTGTCAATACCTATCTCAGTCTGTTCATACCTATCACAATCTGTTCCCTTCCCTATCTATCTATCTATCTATCTATCTATCTATCTATCTATCTATCTATCTATCTATCTATCTCAGACTGTCAATACCTATCTCAGTTTATTCATACCTATCACAATCTGTTCACTATCTATCTATCTATCTATCTATCTATCTATCTATCTATCTATCTATCTATCTATCTATCTATCTCAGACTGTCCACATCTATCTCAGACTGTCCATATCTATCTCAGTCTATTCATACTAATCTATCTATCTATCTATCTATCTATCTATCTATCTATCTATCTATCTATCTATCACAGTGTGTTCATATCTACGTATATGCAGCATATATGTGTGTACGCTTGTATACATGTATGTACGTGTACCTGAATGGATCACAAGATGTATACGTAATGCGTGGCTCTATGTTAACTATATTCCGCCATGAAAATGTATAGTTATTTATCTATATATTCTTTTGTGTTAAATGCTCGTATATCTGGTATAGCTATTTTATAAGTCGCAACCCTTGCCTTTGCAGGTCTTCAATGACCGGGACTCTTACCGGTAGCTACCCTACCAAATCGGCTAATGCTTTTGCGCTGAGACCTGTAACAATTGTTCGTCGCATAGTTCTAGACGCTTCAGTGACTGTCTTACCTAACCATGTAATCCTAATGCCTTCTTTGTGGCAGGCCTTTTTATGGTCAAAAACACAAACTACAAAAGAGGTGACCGGTTGGTGTGAGATGTACGGAAATTTTGCCTGCAGTTTTGATGAATTAATGGACAATAAATTTTAACCGTTTTTATAAGATCGAAGTGTACGACTTACGTCTTCGAACCCGGGTGTCATGGTCACAAATCGAACCACTTGCCCATTCTCTCTCTCCTCTCTCTCTCTCTCTCTTTCTCTCCACACACACACACACACATATTGTCGGACGTCGATGGCACGACTCGGAGTTTCATGCGTTATACAATCATCAGGTGCATATTACAAATCTACTGTGTAATAGATTTGAATTTAAGTTCACTTGATGTTAATGAGAGTTAAATCTTATCAAGTTAGGTTACTGCTTTTTAATAACAAGAGTAAAAATTTAAATAGACAAACACTACAAGGAGATGAAAAATTAAAATTAAAACTTTAAAAGTAAACAACCGCATGTTGTCTTTAAACAGCAGTAAGTGTGAGAAACCTGTTATTGACTTTTCTTCTTTAATTCTGAGACATGCGGTGGAGTGTTCGATAGGGCACAACGCAAGTCGTTTTCAACCTGCAATTTACTAAGTGGTTTCGTTTTAATTTTCAACAGAGTTGAAAAGTCTGACTCACAAAGTGAAAAGCAAATTATTTTGTAGATTTCCTTCAATCTAGATGATCAAGTTTTGCCAATAACAAAGTTTCTGTAAACCGTAGTTGAGGTAAATCCTAAACAGAGAATTAGGAAAACTGTTCAATACAATTCAGACTTTTATATACGAAGGCTTGTGAAAAGTTCTCAGGCCGACCAAAATATTCTTATCGAGTGTGAATAAAATGAGGTTTATTTTTCAACATACCTCTCACCCCCACTGAGGTCAACACACTTTTTCCATCAGTGCTGCAGGGCTTCGATCCAATAGGTGAAAAAACCTTTACCCTGATAGTAAAAATAGTTAATGATAGTAGATAAACTGTCATCACCACTGCAATACTGTTTCCCAGCTACTTTTCATGCTGCAGAACAGATAGTAGTCAGACGGGGCTAAATTTGGAGAACAGGGAGGGTGATCAACAAGTTCAAAGCCACAGTCACAGACAGCAGCCATTAAAGCAAGGACTTGTATGCTGGAGTATTGTCCTGAATAAACAATATCCCTTTCGTCATTTTTCCTGGAGGTTTGGTTTTGATAGCCTTTCGAAACTGTCTCAGAAAATCAGCATAGTACTCTCCATTGATGGTGTGGCCCTTTTGAAGATAGTCAATAAACTTAATGTCCTTTGCCTTAAAAAACTGAGACATGTCACCTTCATTTCAAAAACAACTTTAGTTATTTGGGGGCAGGTGAAGAGGAGTGTTTCTATTGCGTGGATTGTCTCAAACAGTCAGATTTTTCCTTGATGTAATCATACTGCTGCGTTTTTGATCAGGTGTCAGAGGACGTGGAACTCACCCAGCAGAAACATTCGTCATACCAACTTCCTTGTGGAGAATATTCTCAGCTCTCTCATGTGATATGCTAATAGCATTGACTATTTGATTTATAGTCAATCACCTGCTATCCATCGCTATGTGGTGAATACAATCAATGTTTTCCTTGGTGGTGGTAGTTGCAATACGTCCAGACCTGGTTTCTTTTAAAGACACTCTCTTCCTCCTCCTAAATTTAGTTGCCTACTTTTTCACCTGATAAAGTTGTAATGTAGCAATGAACGCCAGGATGAATGTCTTTACGGACTAAATACTTTCTTCCGCAGGTACTTAATACTACGTTGCCAAATGTTATCCATTTTCAGAAGCCGCTACCAGTTACATTTGAAGTTTTCTTTGAACAGTCAAATGTCAGTTTACAAGGAAAGAAATAATACAGTTATTAATAATAATAAAAAAAAAGACTAAATTAATGCATACAAGATCGATAGATCTCGAATCAATCCTTCATAGTCAGCTTTTAAATGTTTTAGCTCACCCTCATATCTCACCTGTGTAAAATATCAGACTGGCATTTAAGTCGAAATTGCCATCAGATGTATTACAGTAAACTACCAGTGTATGTGCGTTGTGGTGCATTGGATATCGGCTCGGAACGAGAAATCGGGGAGCCGAGTTCGAATTCCAGCTGAATTCATTGCATTCACTTACGCGCAAATACCCTTGGGAGAGGTATTAATCCGTCTATTGCTTCCAGTTATGGGTGAAATAACAGGAGAGATTGGGCTCTATAGCCTTGGTCGGCAACCAGTCTACTGTAGAAAGCAATGGCAATTTACTGCGGGATAATCTTCTGCCCAGTCAGTTATGTCTCTTTCGTGTATCACGTATGGCACTTAACCGACTGACTGACCAGTGCATTTAAAGTGATTTTATGCAGTGTCTCTTTGTAATGCTAATATAGTCTTTTTTAAGTTTCGCAGAGATATAAATCATTATACTGTTTAATTAAAAAAAAAACAGTATCTACTTAAATACGATTATTAATTAAAAATAATGTCTAAACAAATAAATTAAAAATATGTCGGAGTTAGTACACTTCGTAAAATTTCGTAAATTGTCTTTGTTTACATGAGAATACAAAAACACAGCGGATATATAAAATCTGGAAGATGTGTGTCTATAGGCTTTATTTCAAGCTTGTTTGAACTGTAAATCATCTGTCATCCACCAAAAATGTAACGAACACGATCAATGTTTTGTTCGGTGGTGGCAATTGCAGACATTGTGTAATCTTTACTTCTTCCTCCTAAATTTCGCTTCTCATTTTTGCTTTGTTGATAAACTTGAAGCGTCATCCTCTTGTACAAATTAATTGAAACAACTGCTTTAATTTCTTTTGTTTTCATCATATGGCTTTCTCAGATGAAGCCATTTGCAATAGCATGCAGTGATATGAATATTCTTCCAGACCAAATAAATTTCAGCGTTCACCCCGAAAATATATAAAGTGAATTTATGCATTTTCAAAAAATAACAAACACTATCATGTATGCACAAATTCACTTTCATCAAATATATAAGTTTTATTACAATTTGTGAAGTTAGCAGTGTCAAGGGAAAAACGTCCTATTGAGACAGGTTTTTTTTGCAGTTACTCAGGTCCATGTTATATCTATCTATCTATCTATCTATCTATCTATCTATCTATCTATCTATCTATCTATGTCACTTGGTTAATATCTATCTATCTATCTATCTATCTATGTCACTTGGTTAATATCTATCTATCTATCTATCTATCTATCTATCTATCTATCTATCTATCTATCTATGTACGGTATATCTATCTTATCTAATCTATCTATCTATCTATCTATTACGGTTAATATCTATCTATATCTACTTCTTAATCTATTCCTTGGTATCTATCTATCTATCTATCTATCTATCTATGTCACTTGGTTAATATAACTATCTATCTATCTATCTATCTATCTATCTATCTATCTATCTATCTATGTCACTTGGTTAATATCTATCTATCTATCTATCTATCTATCTATCTATCTATCTATCTATCTAATTCTTCGTTTATCCTTTTCATCTTATACTTATCTATCTATCTGTCTTGGAGAGAACTGGATGGAGCCTAAGAGTATTCTATCTTATTTGCCATGAAGACCGTAAAAGAGCATCGATCCGCAGTGAAATGGCCTCAAAATTTCCAATGGTTGCTAGGTTATGCGTTTGGCGGACATGAAGTCACAATAAAAAGCTTTTGCTCGCCTTTGCTCTCATTATTTTCAAAGCCCTGATTTTGCCGAAAGTGACAAGCCAGCAGACTGTGAAACCATGAAAAAGAGACGCGAAAATTTTAACAGTATTTTCAGTTGGTTTGTCCACAGACACTTTTATTACTTATTTACTTCTTTTTGGTAGTGTGGAAATGGCAACTGGTAGTATTATTAGTAACTAACCATAAATTGAAAAGAACACAAAAAGTACGGTTGTCAACGAGAAGTACAGCCTAAGATGTGAACCTCGAATTTAAAATCAGTTTCAGAAATTTCTGAACTTGATTTTGAAATCCAAATGCGCACTGGAATAGCGAAAGATACCTTCCAGAAACTTAAAGAAAATATGAAGAAACAGGCAGGTTTAGTTAAAAACAAAGAAAGGAGTACATAACAACTAGTATCAATTTTCGGATATGGCAGTGAATGCTGAACAATTACAGAGTAATTTGGATAATGCCATGGACAAAGCATGTGAGCAATGAAGAATAGAAACAAAAGGTACAACTATAATTAAAATCAGAAACACACAGCTGATGTTTTGGGGACATATTATGAAGAAAGAAGGCTTGGTGAATTCGGCACTCACAGAATATATTGATGGCAAAAGGGTCAGAGGGGAACAGCGAGTAACCTGACAGAATTGAATAAATGGATAACAGAACAAGGTGTAGAAGGGGTAGTGACAAAAATTAGTAAGAGCTGCAATTGTGAAGCAGTCGTAGAGAGCCACAACCACCCAAGGTCTGAAGAAACACTGCACATAAAAAAAAAAAATAATTTCAAAATTCTGGGGTGAAGCATTCATATTTATTAATTTTTCCTGCTAGTATATCTTTCATTTTAATTTCTGTTGCTGTTTATCGCAACTCCCAGACAGTCATTCTAATAATAATAATAATAATAATAATAATAATAATAATAATAATAATAATAATAATCAGCGGTGATTGTAAAGGACGAGTCTGACAGGATTCAAGACTGATTAACCGATTGTTTCGAATGAAAGAGTTTTTTCATGATTTTCGTTAGTTGTTTACATTTTAAATACGGAAAGGAAACTACAAGAACTCCTACAGAAGGTAGTGAAGGAAAGTGAAAAGAAAGGACTAAACATCAGCTGCCATAAGACAGAATGCATGGTTGTTAGCAAAAGGAACAGCCTAACATGTAAATTATATATTGGAGATTCAAAACTCAAACAAGTGCAATAATTTCAACAGAGGGTGTTCAGTGCGACACTGAAATCCGAAGATGCGTTGGGATAGACAAATACGCTTTCCAAAAGCTAAGTATTAAGAAACAGAAAAAAATCGTAACTTCCACTTCTATTCCAACAGTTTTTTTTTCTCACATCCCATCTGTGGAACTCCATTTTCTAGACTATCTTCCATGATTGCTACAATCTTCAAAAATTTAAATGTCACGTCAATTGCCATCTTTTAACCCCATAAATTCTATCCACCTACCCAAATTCTATCAACATCTCATCGTTTCTTTGGCATCCCTTTCTCTCATTCCTCTATCTGTATACCCCTGCGCACCAGTGGCAGTCCTGCTTTGCTTGGAGTGAAATTATAACCCCCCGCCCCAAAAAAACACAGCACTGATTGCAGAGACGAAAAGAAAACTCCTACAGAAGGTAATGAAGGAAAGTGAAAAGAAAGAATTAAACATCAACTACAAGAAGACAGAATGCATGGTTGTTAGCAAAAGGAACAAATTGGAGAGACCAAAATAAAACAAGTACAATAATTTAGATATCTGGAAAGTGTTCGGCTACTTTATCTCCTATACTGTTGGGTTGTTCGGAAAGTTGGAGCCGATTTTTAAGGGAAATTAAAACAGAAAACAAAATTATGTCAATAAATTTTTATCCAACTAAATATGAACCGTTTTGTTGCGCTATTTTCCCTTCAACTTAAAGATTCCGTCTTTCCAGAATTTCGGTGATTTCTCGACAAAGAACTTATTAAGGTGACTTTTATTTCATTCAAATAATTAAAATTTTTACCATTGAGATTATTTTGCAATGATCTGAATAAATAAAAATAAAAAAGAGCAATGTCTGATGAATATGGTAAGGCATCCCAGCTGAGCTACATCATTTTTTCCGGGTTGTCAAATAAACGTGAGCTCTGATATTATCCTGATGGAAAACAACACCTTTCCTGTTCTACAATTCTTACATCTTAAACACCAATTCCCGTATTATCGTCGAAGTTAAGTAACATTGATGTTTGTCAATACCTTGGTGGGTATAGTTGGAGGGAGAACAGATGAATTTATACCTTTCCCAAGATTATTTGCACGTAGTTGAATGCAATGAATTCAACTAGAACTCGGCTCTCCGATTTCGAATTCCAAGACAATATCCACAGTTTATTCTCGCCTCGACCAAAAGTCTGGTGCGGGCGACAAAGCTAACCTTGCAGCCGAGCTTGGAAAGGACCTCCAATCCGTAGTGGACTGGGGTAAGAAATGGCTTATTAAATTTTAATGCTTCTAAAACGAAGCTACTATCAATTAATCATCATCGACAATCGCACCTACCTCCCATTAGCATGGACCAGGCTTCCCTCCTTGAGAGTAAAACACTACGCCTCCTTGGTCTCACACTTTCAGCGGTCCTCAGGTGGAATGACTACGTTGAATCCATTGCTAAATCCGCTGCTATGAAAGTCGGTTCTCTGTGCAGGGCCCAGAGGGTTTTTCCGTCTGAATCTATCCTTCACATTTATAAATCTACCATCCGCCCGTGTATTGAATACTGTTGCCATATCTGGTCGGGTGCCCCTGCTATTCTCCTTGGGCTACTAGACAAGGTACAGCGAAGGGTCTGTAATGTGATCGATACCGACTTAGCAGACCGCCTGCAGTCTCTCTCTTACCGGAGCGACGTGGCTTCCCCGTGTCTCTTCTATAAATACTTTCACGGCTTCTGCTCCGATGAACTTAGATCAGTGGTGCCCCCTAGGTTCGAATTTGCACGGGATACTAGATTAGCAACTAGATCCCACCCTTTTACAGTGAAACCGATGAAATGCAACCGCAACTTCTACTCCAAAAAATTCTTTTCTCGCACTTCCCGACTGTGGAATTCTCTTCCACATGACTGCTTCCCCGACGGCTACAATCTCTAAGAGTTTAAATGTAAGGTCAATAGACACCTCCTAACAAACTAACTTCCATTCTTTCAAACACTCTTCCCACCCACCCAACTATCACCCCCCTTCTGACATTTCCTATATCTAACCACTCTTCCTATTTACCTCCCCCTATGTAGCCCCAAGCGCAATAGTGGCAGTGGAATGCCTTGCTTGGGGTGAAATGATAAAAAAAATATCCATTACGCCACAATCCACATCCTAACCAAAATAACGAAAGTATCGATAAACCACAGAAAGTAAATCAATCAAACCAATGTAGATGCGTAACAAAAGTTCTAGATCATATTTTTTTATTTTATTTTAAATATTCCCCCCCCGAGTAAGGCCGAACAGCCCCTAGAGCGCAGGGGGTTACAGTGAGAGAAAAGACTGGATACAAGGATTATTAAAGTGAAGATACAAGATGAACGGGACTCAAGATGGTAGAAGATTGCAACTGATGCTGCATTTAAATCTTTGGAGAGTGTAGCTATCAGGAAAGCAAGTAAACGGAAGTTCCACAGGCTGGGAGTGCGAGAATAGAAACTGTTCGAGTAGAAGTGTTGGTTATATTTAATTATTTCAACGATAAAAGAGTGGGACCTAGATGTCAATCTAGTAGAATGTAATAGTAATGTGGTAACAAGATTTCAATGAATGGACTCATTCTTTATAATTTTTTATAAAGATAAATTCTGCAGAATAAAATTGTCTACTTTGACACAGTAAAGCCACTTTCTAACCACATTATGTATCCTCGTTTGGTTGTGTTGTAGCCTACAAGGTTACTTAGGTGTTGTTATCACACAGTTGTATATATTGGTCTTGGTATATTCAGTCAGTTACTCATAATACAATTGATCCACGGAAGATTCACAGTTGGGTCACTCGATAGATTCGTTATTTGCTGAACACCGATTACTCAATATTGCTCAACGCTCAAGACTAATGTCTGTGTTCAGCTGATCACTAGTAGAATAATTCATTTTCCTAGTATTATTCTTTAACTGGCGATCAGTGTTCAAACTCACGCATCGGCGTTTAATACTTTCTACATGACAACATAATCGTTTCAATTCTTATCAGTGGAAAATGCTGGATCGTGAAGATGTAGCGAGTTTCCATATGTCTTTCTGTTTTTTACTTTTTTTTTCCTGGGATCAATCAGACACTATAATAAGAACTGTTGTCTTACTCGTCTTTTATTTTTCTCTTCAGCGAAATAAAACGAGAATTATTATTTATATCTATTAAAGGAAATTTGTGAGTCTGCATGTGACTGTTCCCTATGCACGCCTACATTTTTTAAGCTACGCCCTTCAAACTTTCTAGGGACACATATGTACTGGGAAGCCAGGCTGACACATACATTTTGAGTTTTAAATTCAGCAATTTTCCCTTTCGCACTTTTTGGCCAATGAGGCCGATAATTTACATTTGCTTCGTAAAACATCTAAGATCTAAGATGGTTGCTGAATTAGGTCACAGAAATCAAATCACACGTGTCAAACGCGAACTAAAATATTTTTTTATATAAAGAAAATGAGCTTTTATATTTAATTTTTATTTCGACGTTTTAAAAATTCATTTGGTCAACAAAAAATGTGAATATTTTTCCACATAATTTTGAAACAAAAGAAATATTTAAAAAAAGAAGTGTTTTTTCAAACAAAATATTTAAAAAAACAAAAAAGTAAAAAAGCGTCTATAATTCGTTTGGCATTAATGTAACTGTTTCCTCTAAAATTAAATGCCTACATTTTAAAATATTATATATATATATATATATATATATATATATATATATATATAATTCCCCTCTATCAAACAAATAAAAAAAACAATGCCTTAACCAGTTGAGCTATTACGAAAAGTCCTGGTTTGACATCTAGTTGGTTAGGCAGTGAATGTCTCGCAGGATACGTGGGAATGAATCTGCACACGTCTGAAACATATTAGTAACGAGTTGTGACTTTGGCGCAGTAGCTTTCTCCGAGATCTTTAGACAACATCACTTCTTATAGCCTTTGACCCTTGCATTAGTTGTAGTGTTCTTTTATATCCGCCATCTTCAATCTCTTCTGCCATTTTCGCTCAGGTCTCTTTCCTTCTCACTTACATAATGTTGCTCTTTCTCACCCAGATTTTATTGCTTAGTTCTGACTGCTTTTCTAATTCGTGTTCATTTTTCTTCTATTACCACCCCCACTCACTTTTAGTCAATTCTTCTTTTTCTCTTACTATTTCTCTAGGAATTGGCACGTATCTTCGTCTCCGCTTCTTATGCATCCAACTTTCCATTTCTTCCACGTAACTGAACTTTGGACCTTCTAATAATTTATTTATTGCTGTGTCCATTAGCCAAACAGATTAGGACACTCAGCAACCGGATATAAGAAAAGAACGAAAGGCTGAAACAGAGAAAAACGATGAAGAAGTAACATAAGAAAAGAGGAGGACGAAAGAGGTTTAACGAATACAGTAAAAGAGATAGAAGGAAGGAAGGTGGCAACGTATAGCAAATAGAACCCCAACTAGACAAAGGAACCAAATCAATGAAACAATACGCAATTTATATCTTATCTCCCAAACTTCGGTAACCTATGTGTAGGAAATATATTTTGGCAACAATTTTAAATTCCATACAACAAATATCATATATTTGGGACATGTTTCTCTCTCGACCTTCAGGCATTCAGCTGTCTCAACAACGATCACTCACAGTATGTTTAAGACAGAAATATCTATCTATCTATCTATCTATCTATCTATCTATCTATCTATCTATCTATCTATCATTTCTGTCTGAATTTCTGAGATGTTTATTATTTACCTTGGTTAAATATGGACTTACGGAGACATTAGTTCTACTGTAATTAATATAAATACATGTCTATCTATGTAAATATATTTCTTATCTGCTTGAATATATATATATATATATATATATATATATATATATATATATATATATATATATATATATATATATATACATTACTCTTAAGTCATGAATTGAGTTACACACCGCGTATATATAAGGCGTCAAAATCTTCTCCTCTCTCCGCTTAGGGGTGGGCTCTCTGATTCCAAATCGGCCGAGTTTCGATCCCGGCTGGAAGCAATCGGATGTCTATCCACACTGATGAGTTGTGATACAGTGAAACAGGATTGTATTTGGATGACTATATATATATATATATATATATATGTGCGTGTGCGTGTGTGTGTGTGTGTGTGTACGTGTGTGCGCATATATGCGTATGTAAGGGAATACATAAATATGAGATAATTAGTGAGAAATAATAATAATAATAATAATAATAATAATAATAATAATAATAATAATAAATACAAAAGAAGAACATATCGAGATGTTTAACTAAATGTTTAAAAATATTCTGCCCACTGTAGAACTACTTTTTTGTTGCCTCAAGTTCCAGAATTTTAATGGAGATGAAAACAGAGGTGGGTAGACGCAAGAAAATGTCTGATGAGGATGCGAATACAGTTTTGAAAACACTGCATAAAACCCCAATCATATAAAGGTATAAAAGTATAAAAAAAGAAGATAACAGTATACAGTTTTTAAAATAATCCAGAAAACAAAAACAAACTTGAGAATTTTGAAGAACTCATAAGATAATTAGAAATCGGTTTAAAGCAAGGGTTGACAATTTTTTTGACCAGAGACCCACTTTATTTCTCTTCCTTTCTAGCGACCCCCGTTTAAAATACCTTTGAACCTTAAAACTTGCACTGACGTTGTCAAGTAAAATGTAAGAAATGTTAAGAAATTTGGATCTGGTTCAAAATTTTTCCTTTCATCGTTATCAGGATCAGAATCCCCTTCCCCAATATAACTAAGGAAATATATTAAATAATCCCAATGAATCAAGTAAATGATACATTAAGTACAGCAAGCCAAAATACAGCCCATGATACCGAACAGAAATGCATATCCACTACTAATATCCAATTAATAAAAGTATTGTATGTAAAAATGGTTAAAATCGGGAGTGAATTGTGTCAAATGCAAAGAAGCTCTCACAAAAATGGGTATGCTTTAAGATGTATTAAAAGAGCATGTGCTTCATCCAAAAATATAACAATATCAAAACGCGTCATTTTTTGATGGTTTTGACACTTCATACAAATATATTATTAAAGTAGCGATTAAGTAAGCTTCCAGGCAGTCAATAAACAACATAAAAATGCCGTGTATAGAAAAAAATAAATAGAAAAAATGCTTACAATATATTAAACCATCTCAAGAAGAATATACCCAAAATCAAATTTGCCGTGATAAATTAGGTAGCGCAGGCATTGATGTGCATTAAGGTGCAATGCTTGGAATGAGAACTCAGAGAGCCGAGTTCGAATTCCAGTTAAATTCGTTGTATTTACTAATACGCAAATACCTCTGGGAAAGGTATTAATCCATTTCTTTCCACCTCACCCGGAGGGTAAAGCAGTTTGTCTTGGGTTAACACCCAACTTATAAAAAAAACATTACGAAAGCATCGACAACAAACCAAGACATTCAAATGAGCGTTGTGATAACAAGTGGTCATTGACGGCATATGCTGTGAGCAATTATAGTGCAGGTGGGTAGTGTTGTGCAATTCTTTCGTACACTGACCCCCATTCGACCCTTTGACTATTGAAAAGCAACTCTAAAATTGAAAAAAGGGATCTCATGCGCGAAAGTTGATTCGTTCTCACAAACCGCAACTTGCATCCACTTCACTCCAACTAAATATATAGAAAGGCACAAATACAGTAATTAAAACACAGCGAATACACCTTGCACAAATTCAATTAGACTTCCTGCTAGTTTTCTCTTTAATAAAGAATGGAAATAATTGTATTTGATTATTCACACTCTAAATGAATATTAGACAACGCCGCTTCGTAGAAAAGAATCATAGGAGAAAATTATTTATGAAAAAGAAAGACAAAACAAGAATCTCAATGATTACTTGTTGTTTTCATGTCTGTCTTCAGGGCAATATTTAAATTCATGACTACCGTCTTTAACCAAATTCATATATATAACGAAGCGCTAACGTGGTAAAAATTTGAAATTTGTAAATTATGATTAGAGTTCATTCTAAGGAGTAAAAATATGAGGTTTGATATTAATTTCATTGGGCTTATCGAAATCTGATGGGCGTTAAATATAATAAAAATATGCTTTTAACGCATGTGATATTTTTATGCGTAAAAGTACTCAATATCAGGGATAGAGCGTATGTAAATATATACGTGTAAACTCAGATCAACACGAAATAGTGACAGTCTATTTCATACTTGAAAGCAATTTTCAGGCCTGAAAGTTGTATTCAAGTAAAAAAAATTATATTTGTGTGCATTTTATCATATCCAACACATACACACACACACACACACACACACACACACACACACACACACACACACACACACACACATAATATATATATATATAGGGGATGGAAAAATAATGGAAATTTATTTCAATATGGGGTAGGACCGTTTTGTGCGAACAGCTTGAATTTTGAGTGGGATTGACTTCTACAAAGTTAACCATTTTTCAGCTAAAAAAATCTTCAATTCTTTCAATGACGGTTATGAAGGATATCGAATCCTTACTTGTTTTTCTAAAATGAACCATAAATGTTCAATGATGTTGAGATCTGGGGACTGTGGTGGCCAGATATGATTTACCACTTCACTAGAATGTTCCTCGTGTAATTCAGATACAACTTTAGCAGTATGAATGAGTGCATTATCATCCTGAAAGATGGCATTTCCTTCCGGAAACAGTACCTGAACAATGAGAGGAAGTTGATCACTTTAAATTCTTATAGTCCTGACTGCTGATTTTAAAAACTTACTTAAATAATGTCTGTAAAAAAAAACCCCAAAGTAAACAAAAACAAAACAAAAACCAATTTTAGCAAAAAAAAAACAAAACAAAAAACAAAAAACAAAAACAAAACAAAAAAGAAAACAAAAAAAAACAAAATCAAAAACAAAAAACAGTACTACTAATATTAAATCAACAAACATAAAAATAGAAAAGCGTTTAACAGTTTAATTAAATTTTACAAATTATGCTATTATGGTACTAGTTTTATATATATATATATATATATATATATATATATATATATATATATATATATAAGCTTATTTATAAATGGAGCTTTGTCTCTCTGTGTGTCTGTGTGTGTGTGTCCGTTACCTATAGACTCCGAAACGTCTGAACTGATTTTCTTGAAAATTTATACATTGTAATATAAGCGTCTGCGAGTGTTCTTAGCTAGGTTTTGTGTCAAAAATCGATAATCGAAAAAAATCGGGTTATAGAAGAGTGGTCCGATTTTAATCAAATTTCATACACTCATAGACAAAGAAAGAATATTCAGAAGTTTCAAGGTTGCAGTTCTTACAATAGTGCAGAAAATCAATAATATATATATATATATATATATATATATATATATATATATATATATATAAAAGGCAAGATGTTTGTGTGTGTGTCTGTTTATCTGTCTGTATGTCCTTTATACATATATATAATCATTTTTTATATATATTACACTGTTTTTTTTCCCTATATTTATTTGAACCATTTATATACACATTATCATCACTGGAGATTCAGTTCTTTTTGTTTTCGTTTTAATTTGTGGACGACTTTATTCTAGAAATCTTTCCTCTTCTTCTGTGCAACCAAAAACAAAACATCTTGCATTCTAACAACGTAGCAAGCAGAGATTAGGACACAGGCCGGGACCTGATCAACCTTGGCTGAGTTAACCTGAGAAGGTATAATGTTTGTAAAGGACCGAAACCGTCAATGAACCGGGGTAACATCACTGACGATGTGTCCTAAACGCATCTAAACGGTGTATTTTTCAAATATATATATATATATATATATATATATATATATATATATATGGACTGGAATCCGACAAGATGATAGGATCAAGTAAAAGATCAAGGTAGGTAACCTCTTAATCTAGCATGTTTCACTTTTATTCAAACTTCTTCAGAGATCAAGGTAAAATGAAAAATTTCTAAAGAAACAGTATGTTGGTATGTTGTGATTTGGGCTTGATTCTTATTGGCCACATATGTGTCACGTGTATTAAAGCAACAGATAATTATTTTTAAATGCATGTGCTTGGAATATTTTGTATGTGCATAGAAAAGTATGTCTGTTTACATGTATGTATGCGTATATACGTATTAAATGTATTAAAATGATGGACAATTTTAAATACATGCGTGAGAAATATTTTGGACAGTAAAGTGTACGATCGTGCAATATATGTGTTTGTTCGTTGGCAACGTTAGATAATATAAATGTATATGTGTATATGCGTGACGGAAAGGTCTGTAGACATTTTCGATTAAATCGTTGAAAATAAATACAGACACAGAAAAATAAATAATATAACACTAATTCCACATATTTTTTAAATAATGCATAATATTATAATAATTAATTTACTTAATTATACACAATATTCTAAATAAAATATAAATAATATTTTAATAGAAATATTGTTTTAAATAATACATATGAATTAGCATATCAGCAGTAGACCTGGTGAAGCGAAACCCGTACTGTTTGTCAGAGAGAAGCCTGTTGGCCGTGAGATGCTGAATCATCTCGGCGTTGATAATGGCTTCGAAAACTTTGCCAAAGATCGGAAGGAGACTAATAGGACGGTAATTGGCGGGGTCTGAGGGTTCGCCAGAATTTTTAAATATAGGAACTACGCAGGAGGACTTCCAACAGGCAGGAAAGCAGGAAGCAGATCGGCAGAGGTTATAGAGTTTAGAGAGGACAGAGGAGAGTTCTGGGGCACATTTCTTCAGTACTATGACTGGGATTCCGTCACCGCTGCTCGCTTTGTGTGGGTCAAGTTGTGCAATTATCTTGGCGACTAGCGAGGGTGTAATGTGGACGTTATTTAGTTGAGCCTTAGTTCTGGGTGGGAAGTCTGGTATTCCTAACGAGTCCAGTGTCGAATGGGTTGAGAATGAATTCTATTGTCAACAAAAAAATTTAGCTGCAAAATCTGTTACACTCAAGCTATGTTTTGATAATCCACAATACAAGTAAGAACAGCATTTATACATCCTCGCAACATTTTCAACACTCAGTAATTAATTAAAGCTACAATATTCAGTCAATTCGTAAAAGTTCAAAGGACTTATCGCATTGATTGACTCCGGTGTTTTGCGCCAAATCGTAAATCAGTGCTTATATCGTAAATCACTGCTCATATCGCCAAATCGTAAATCAGTGCTTATCAGTAAATTCGATAAATCTATTGAGATTATTATAAGAACCAATATTTACACTCGTCGGAACAAATGCTAATTATAACTTTCAAATTCTTACCATGCTAGTATTTCCTTTAAAACGTAACGACGTTTATATTTAAAAGCAATTAAATGTTTTTAATTATTTATTTATTTACAGGTATTTTTAATTTTTAAAATTTTATTGTTATTATTTTTATATCACTATTTAAGTTCACGAGATATGCATGTATACATAGTAACTTATACGTATAACTACGCACGCATATATATTTCAACCCCCCCCCCCCATATATATATATATATATATATATTCTTCTTCGTGTGTGTTGTCCTTTCAGGACGTAGGTGATCCTGGACTTCCACTTGGCTCTGTTTTTTGCCCTTCCCAATATCTTTCCTCTTTATATCTCTCCCAAGCCCCTCTCCGCCATCCATTTGCTCAGGCCTATCAAGCAAGTCTCGCGCTGCTTTCTCCTGTTTCTCTTTCCTTCTAGCTATCTTGTGAGTATTAGATTCTCCAGGCCCCCTTCCTCATTACGTGTCCCTGGAAACCTCAGCTGTCTCTTTCTTATGTTAAGTATGAGTTTTCGTCTCGTTTTCATCCTTTCCAACACCTCGTTGTTGCTCGCTTGCTCTGACCATGATATCTTCAGCATATGTATGATGGTCTCTCTCGTCGATTTCGACGTATGATGATCAGACAATATCATTAATTTTTTATATCTGTGTCGCATGTAACACTAGTGACCCGCATACAATTCCGCATATGCAAGAGTAAGGATCTAGTGACATAGTTACACTGATGATTTTCGTCGTTGTCTTTCGTCTCTTAGTCGGTCAATACGACTGATTTCGAAATTTCTGATACCACTCTGGCACAAATATCTCCAGTTATTTTTATATTCAAGGCAACTTGCTCGAAGTTAGTGTGAGCACATTGGCAGCTGAGAGGTTACACTTTAGCTTCTCTTTATACCTGAGCCAAGGCCGTCCAACAGTCTACTCTCAACCTGACCATACATAAGCACTTTAGGTATTCTGTCATCACTCATCCTTGCAACAGGACCAGCCCAGCAAAGTTGTGACTGCATCAAGAAAGTTTCAATTTCACCAATGTTGCATTTTGCGAGAAGATCAAAAGTATAGCCACAAATCGCGTGGAGAAAACTTGTTGAAGCTATCCAGCTGATTGACATAGAACCTTTATGGTGTCTACGAGTTTGAGCCGTACAACAATGTGCTCAAAGCATCTTTTCTATAAACCCGTATTTTGGTGTTCAATTTGATGCCTCTCTCATTCTGTAAGTGGTGGTGAAGTAGGTTTGGCGATCCGCTTTGTCATTTTGCCATCAATGAATGCATTTTTTATACATCTTGCTTACTAAATATGAAAATGACTTCATATACTTCAAGATCTTCCCATCAATCAGTATGGGAGTGTTTCGGAATTGATGAACTTCTGAAGATTGTCTGACACCCGGAATCTACTTTGGACGAGAATGCGACTGGTTACTTTATGCCAAGGGTAAGGCCATATATATATATATATATATATATATATATATATATATATATATATACTGTAATGGTTGTTACAATGTTTTTATAATTTCATAGTATCACTACACAAAAATTTTCGTGTTTCGAAGCCAGCCCATTATGTGGTTGGCTTCATCTTCAGGTGATTTTTTTAGAAATGAGAATTATCTAGTTGAAAAGCCCGTTTATTTGTGTTGGATTTTTTTTGGGGGGGGTGTTAGAGGGGTTGGTCTGTATTTTGAGTTCTGTTGACCTTTTTAAGGTCTTAGGGTTAAGTGTTTGTTTGTGGCTGAGTTCAGGATAGGTTAATCTATTTATCTTGTGAGGGTTTAGGCTGCTGGCGCCTTGCGTGATGTTATTTGGTTTAGGGGTTGGTAGGTGTTGTTTTGTTTGGGGTTGGTTTCTTCTTAATTTAATTTATATTATTTTGTATTGGGGTGTGTGATTTTTTGTTTTTTTATTTTTTTTTTATCGTGTCGATATTTTTATTTATTTATCTACTATTCTGCTGCAACTGCATTATTTTTTGTTGGTATTGTATAGGGTTTGTTTTCTTTTTCTGTTTATTTATAGGGTTGGTTGTGCGTATTTTTTGTGTTTTTTGGCAGGGGTTCGTGGGTGGGGTGTTTTTTTGTTTACTTAAATTTTAGCGAGAAATATTTGCGATGTTTGCATATTACTGCTAATTCGTCTCTACGGTTTAATAAATCGTTGATGTTAGGGTACTGAAGAATGTGTAGTTTTTCACTTAGACATAAAGGGCACATGTCGTTAAATGAGTTGTAAGTTCTAGTTTTTTCTAGGATTTTCCATTTTACTTTGGGTTTCTGTTTTGAATCCTTTAGCTTCCAAAAGTATGTGGAAAGGGATGTTTGGTTTCGGTATAAGCTGTTTTTAAATGAGGTTAGGTGCAAGTACCAGCGCTGCTTAAAAGTATTAGTTGATCCGATATACACTTTATATATATATATATATATATATATATATATATATATATATATATATATATATTGCATGAAAAAATCAAATTTTTCAAGATAGTATTGCCATTTCAGTGAGTGAATCTAACACCCGCATCAATAAATCATTATTATTATATAATAATCATAAATACGATTATTTGTTTGTGTATGTGTATGTGTAAAGAAAACGGAAGTAAGGGTAGCGAAAAGAAAAGGAAACAGAAAAGGAAAAAGGAGACAAAGAAAGAAAAATGCGTAATGAATGATAAAATAAGGCCGTTTTATCTATCTATCTATCTATCTATCTATCTATCTATCTATCTATCTATCTGCAGCATATTTTCATTTAAACGTGTTTCACTGAATGGTATCGACATATGTTTACTGTTTTAATAATGATCTAGTTCTTTTTTAAATAATGATCCAGTTCTTTAATCAATTTCTTTACGTTGAGATGAAATTTATCAAAAATGTCGTAATTTCTACCTACCCCAGTACTTTCGTTCTCATCCAAGATCATCCTCAGGGATGAATTACAAAGACAAACTTATTGTAACTGAAAAGTATAAAAAACAAAGACATAATATGTTTAAATTATTCAATGAATTATGCATATATATACACGTAACTATTATTATGTATATAAGTATATATTTATATATAAACGTATATATATATATATATATATATATATATATATATATATATATATATACTACCGGCTATAATTATTAGGCCACCCTAGTTTTAAGAAATGATGTATTTCATACTATTATAAATGAAAATAGAATGGTTCTTTTGTTATTATTACTTTGCAAAATGTTACAAGGCAGCCAGGAAGTCTTTGCTTCGGCCAACCAATAAGAAGAAGAGACTAGCATGGGAAGAGAGCACAGAAACTGGACACCAGAACAATTTATTTGATGCACATGTTATTGTGCAGTATTAACAAAAGAACCATTTCATTTTCATTTAGAATTATCCTCTTCGCAATAAATACTAGAAGTAGTATGAAATACATCATTTTCTAAAAAAAAAAATATATATATATATATACTGGAATGGCCTAATAATTATGGCGGTAGTGTATATATATATATATATATATATATATATATACTGAGCGAGAAAGGTTTTCTTTACTCTGAAATCAGAATAGTATTTTTGAATCTCCCCCTTCATTCTTCGTTAAAGGTTTTATTTGCATCTTTGAATGCATACCGGAGAGAAATAATAAATGTTATGTATATAAGTATAAATAGTTAACGAGTTTCATATAGTTATTCGCTGTTGTTAAGTAGCGTGTTCGATCCTCCCTGGATGCCCATATATTCGACATTAAATAACCACGCTAGTGTTGACTTATCGTAAAATCAGTAAGCCTAACAATTATAAGCAAACCATACGCAAAGACGATTATATATATGTGATGAACTAATTGCGCTTGTGTGCGTGCTCAACTTGCTTATTTAAGAATGCATTTGAAACTGTAGCAGAAGGCGTTAGAAATGGCCAAACTCATTTGGAAACGTCAGATGGATATCACATTTGTGTTCATGTTTGCTTTTCTTAGTAAGATAAACATATATTTAACGGTGTTGAGATTATGACATCTCTCTAATGTAAGAATTAAATAACCTCTGGGATAATCATAGTCTCTTCTTGTTTTTGTTTTCATACGTCGTTGAGATGAAAGTAGAAAAAAATTGTCATAACAATGGCAGTTATATTATCTTGTTTTTTCTTTCTTTTGCTTTCTTTTTAATAGAGCCCCATACCGGATAATTCGCCAAAACCTGGAGTAAAGCAACGTACTAAATATATGCATTCTGTTTGCACAACTCTTGATGGTAAGTGATACTTAACATGATAAGTATTTCTACTTTATTTTCATTGGTAATACTTTTCTGAACAGATGAACATTTCTAAGCAGTGCAATATTTTAAATCTCTTGTAAACAGGAGCTTCCAGGGATATTGTCAATGTTCTTGTTCACTATATTTTTTGTGATCTTAGCCCAAGCTTCAATTTATATTAGCAGTATAGCCTTGCGTTGCTCGAGTGTAATGAAAGTTTTAAAACTAATCCATGGTCCTGGAGCTCAGACTTAGCCTAAAGAATATTCGTGTGAAATTTGGTGAGAATAGGATAAAAATTGTGGATATGTATAAAGGACACACAGACAGATAAACAGACACACACAAACATCTTGCCTTATATATATATATATATATATATATATATATATATATATATATTATCGATTTTCTGCACTATTGTAAGAACTGCAACCTTGAAATTTCTGAATATCGTTTCTTATGTCTTTGTCTATGAGTGTATGAAATTTGATTAAAATCGGACCACTCCTTCTATAACGCAATTTTTTCGATTATCGATTTTCGATATTTATCGGAGGTACCTCGACACAAAACCTAGCTAAGAACACTCGCAGATGCTTATAGTACAACTGTGTAAAATTTCAAGAAAATCGGTTCATACAGACAGACAAAGTTCCATTTATAAATAAGTTTAGATAACAGTAGTTTTAAGATGTCATATATTTTTAATATCGTTTTCAACATTCTTCTTATTTTTCTTTCGGTTTCAAGAGTCTTCATCTTTTTCGTCTTTTTATTATTTCAATATTCTTCTTCGATTTCAAGCTTCTTCTATTTTTAGATTCTTCTTTTATTTCAAGATTTTTCTTCTTCATCTGTGAACTGCATCTTTTCGGGACTGATGGCTCTCCAGTACTCCCTTGTTTTATAACCTTTAGTAGTTTTTTTCTTTTTGCTACGGCATCCCGTTTCCTCATCCATTTATACAAGCTTGTTGAGTAGGTGGCTCGCCGCCTTCCTCTATAATGATGTAACAGCAAACCAATAGCGACGCTCTATCAGTCCCTTGAATATTCAGGCTTAAGCAGTGTCGTCATTTATTTGGTCCCAACTTTTTCTGATTTCCAATTCCGCCAACGTTCTCTCGAGCTTCTTCGGGATCATTCTTCTCTCTCCGACATTATAGTCTATGTATTTGCATATTTAAACCAAATGTTTGGTGGCTATATTGAGAGATAGAGTGATCAATTTTCTTCATATAATCCCCGCTTCTTTCTAAGTCTATTTGCAGATCCTAGAATTGCCGTCATAAGGATATTAAGAAACAGGAAATAGAGATAACATACATAAACACTTAACATGTACAATGTTTATATTTTCTTTACTCTCCTCAGAAGATACACAGTTACACATTCTTGTAAATAAGGACTGACAATGATTTATTCTTGTTCTTGTCAGTAGCTTTCTAGATCATGAAAATCTTTGTTTATAACCGTTAAACACTATTAGCCTTTATATATCTGTTAGAATGGTCAACACAATTTTTGCTTGATAATTTCAATTTTTGCTTCATAATTTCAAGTTAAAAGTAGTGGTCCTGAGCAGCAAGAAAAACATTCCGTTTCAGCTTTTAATTCTGAACTATGTAACCACTGATAGATAACGAGTTTGTCTACATCAGCTTGTTTGGCACGGACAGAACTTGAAAAGATTTATTTTGCCATCGTTTCTACATTTTGACCACTGAAATTTTTGGATTATCGTTGCTTCAGTAGGTGAATTATGGATTACTCTTCTTCATGTGCGTTGTGGTACAGTGGATACAGTGGAACGAGAAACCGGGGAGCCGAGTTCGACTTCCAGCTGAATCCATTGTATACCCTTGGGAAAGGTATTAATCCGTCTCTTCCTTCCAGTTATGGGTTAAATAGCAGGACAGATTGGGTTCTATAGCCTTGGTCGGCAACCAGTCTACCGCAGAAAGCAATGGCAATTTACTACGGGATAATCTTCTGCCCAGTCAGTCATGTCTCTGTCGAGACATGATCGCCCAAGCGTGTATCACGTATAGCACTCAACTGACTGACTGACGTCTTCATTAGCTTTAAATTGTTATTAGAATTATGTTAAATCTTTCAGTATTTTGAAGAACATTCAGAAGGGTCCGATTTAAGAAAAGAATAAGTAAATAAAAACTGTTTAACAATGCTTAGTATTTCGATAGTAAGTCTGTGTTCTTCAAGGTATACTTAAAAAATTATGAAATATAAAAGATCATGCTTGTATTTCTTGTATTTTTCTTTTCTTTAATTTTTTGCCTTTTTCTTTTGTTAAAGTGCGTTCTTCTGGAAGTGTTGCAAAATGGTGTTATTATGCCAGCGTTGCACATTGATATCGTGAGTATAAATTCTGTTTTTGAGGAATGGTGTCAACAAAACTCTACACAACTCAAAAAATTTTCAAAGAATCCTCACAGATTGAGTCATGGTAGTTTTCTGGAGGTCTACAATCTTGATCTTAATTCTAAGTTTTCCTAAACACTTTTATCAGTTTTCTAGGTAATGTTTCAAGTGCGCCCACAAGTTCTACATTCATGTTCCATATCTTCTTTAGCTCCCTAGCTAAATTATTATTATTATTATTATTATTATTATTATTATTATTATTATTTCTTTTGATTTCTGTAGTAACCAATTTTCCTTCCGGGTCCCAACCAGAGACTTTTTTTTTTAATCACATCACCCCAAGCAAGGGGGTAAGGCCACTGGTGTGCAGGGGGCTACGTAAGAGTGAAAAGATGGGAAAACAGAAAGTCGGAAATCACATCCTAAACCGGGAACAAGGGATGAGCCTCTACACCTGTTCAATAGACGTGGGTGGAGTGTGAACCGGGCGACAGTTCAGTCTATCTACTCCAATTGAAAAAAAATTAACAAAAGAGAAAAGTGGAAAGATTGGAAAAGAGAAAGCCGGAAACCACATCCTAAACTGGGAACAAGGAATGAGCCTCTACACCTGTTTAATAGACGTGGGTGGAGTGTGAACCGGACGATAGTTCAGTCTATCTACTCCAATTAGTTCAGTCTATCTACTCCAAGGTTAGAAATGGATTCATGGCATTTCCCACTAATCATTTTTGTAATAAAAAACCACACAAAAACTCTAAGATCACAGACACATTTTACATAGATAAAGATTTTCGTTAAGTGTGAACTGTACTTGCGAGTACAATTCTTTGAATTTTTTAAAACACGGGCTTGCAGGAATCTCTTCACTGAGTATCGGAACCTTTTTCAATCAATACGAGGGCTCCAACTACAACTGAAATTTATTCATGTTCTCATGTGCTGCATTTTTCTTTTAGATTTCCACTTCAAGATGCTTGTATTTTAATAGATTTTAATATCTTTCAAGATACATTCTGTTTTTGTGATTTCCGGTCACGGTGTATGGCCGATTAGATTTGATTGTTTTGTCTGTGTGTATTGCAAAGTCCCATAAAATGGTTATAGGCCCTATCTCTGTAAACGTGTCTGGGTGATGTTCATAGTAGTTTCTTGAAGTTTCCTTCCTGTAAAAGCTGCATATTTTCCGTACAGATATTGGCCCACTTTATCATACCGACTTTTATATCCAGTGGATGCTAACACATTGAAACCTGGTACAAAATGCTCAATTGTTTCTGGGTATTTATCACAGAATCTGCATTTTGAGTTAAGACAAGTTTTTAGTATGTGTGCTTGGCAATTTCTAGTTAGCAAGCATTGGTCATGTGCAGCAAGAATAAAACCTTCGGTTTCAGCTTTTAACCTTTCACTGCGTAACCACTAATGGGTACTTGGTTTGTCTACATCAGCCTGTTTGGTTCAGGCAAAATATTGACCATGAAAAGACTTAACTTACCATCATTTTTCCATCTGGTAGACTGAATTTGCCTTTGGTTTCTTTTTGATGTTCTTTACCACTGATGTAGGTATATTATGGTTTGTTTTCACTTCTTCACCCCGACTCCTTGAAATTGCTCTTTGAATTTGTTGGCTTCCTTTATCATTGAATAAAGTTTCTTATTTTTTTAATGTTCTTTGACACAGATCATAATCCAGTCCAGGTATCTTTTAAGACCGATTTTTGTGGTTTTGTAAGACATTTAGTTGAATTAAACTCTTACCTCATTTGTATCTGGACACAGACAGACGATTTACATCTGTCTCGATGCATGCGATGGCAAGTGAAAAGCTTGATCGTTTTGACATGCATTCGCTTAATGTAAGCTATGGTCCAAGTAAGGATGCTGAAATATTATTATTATTATGATTTCTAGTTATTTTTATTTTTTTTTTCTAAAACACAATTTTTTTTCTTTACTATATAAATGCAAAAAGAATCTTATGGTGGTCGCAACATGAAAGGTACTTTTTTAAACACTTTTGTATATATTTGATATTTTAAAGTGATAATGTACCGTTTGACCCTTGTAATTTTTATAAATATATTCGAATTTACCAAAGGTTACAGGGGCTGTACAAAGAATGTGACTAAGATCTCGGAGTTCCTACAATTAACTAAACATGCATACATAAAATTGAGACTGACTTAGATGCGTGAGGGTTTAATAAGGCCACACACACACACACACACACACACACACACACACACACACACACACACACATATATATATATATATATATATATATATATATATATATATATATCTGAGGATGTGATGAAACGTTTTTCATATATCCCAAAAGTCAAATAAAATGCCAAATGTCGGAATCATTATTCTTAGTAAAAACGATAAACTTTCAGCACTCATATATATATATATATATATATATATATATATATATATATATATATAAACGATGATTAACGAAATGGTCTTTAAACAACCGTCAATTTGAAATGATTTGTTTGAACATTATTTTTGATAGATACTCGTATTTAAGTAGATAGTCTGTTTTATAATCCAACAATATATATATTTATTTCTACCGTCCTGATTATTTGTTACGTCCTAAATTTTTGTTACGAAAATATGTGTCATTCGTAGTCGAGAGGTCTGAGATGCGCCAGATGAATTGTTGGCATCCCCTATGTGGATAGGGGTCGCAAATTTGAATCCTGCCAAATAAGACATATTTTCGTAACGAAAATTTATCGTAAATAATCAGGGCGATAGAAATAAATTTATATACTGCTTGATTATAAAACAGAATATCTACTTAATACGACTATCGATCAAAAATAATGTTCAAACAAACCATTTCATATATATATATATATATATATATATATATATATATATATATATATATATATATTCTGCTCTACCTAAGTATTGAGCGCTTTATTGCTAGTTGATTACGCGTCTCGGTTTTTTTTCTTTGGGTTACGTGCTGACTCGGTCCGAACCCTTTTTACTGGTGTTCATGTGTTTAGCTCTTTCTTTTTTTTATAACCATTTTTCCTGCCACGTAAATTCGCGGAGGGTTTTTCGACGCGAGTATAGTTATTAGTTTGTCATTATCATTATATATATATATATATATATATATATATATATATATATATATATATATATATATATATATTAAAAAATGCCATAGTTATATTGCATTTTTTATTCTAGTATTTAGAACAGATTTTCAGAAATAAAAGCAAAACTTTTAAAAAACTAATGTGTTTGTCACTGGAAAAATTGAGTTACGTAATATTACATTTTCCATTGTAAACTCTCGTAACGATTTGGTTACCTGGTAACTAAAATCAAAACAAGATTTTTGCCAAAATTTCGAACGTGTTAAAAAATTTCAAAAAATAATCAAAAAATACTTTGATCTTTCTTCTTAATAGTATAAACATTTTAATGGAAAAATTTGTTTGTTTGTTAAGTTTGGGGCCTTTTTTATCCATGCTATGCTGTTTTTTTTAACAATTTAGTGGAGGTACCTACTCTATATCTATCTATCTATCTATCTATCTATCTATCTATCTATCTATCTATCTATCTATACTAGCAGTATAGCGTTGCTCGGGTATAATGAAAGCTTTTAATCTAATCCATGGTCCTGGAGCTCAGACTCTTTGGACGTTGGCACGAAAAACTAAAAAGCAATAGTTGTTTCCAGTTAAAGTGAAACTGTAGTATGAAAGTAAAATGAATGGATGCAAGTCAAATTTTGATTTCCTGGTATCAATAACAAATAAGGTTTTTCGTCGTAAACTGAATTTTGAAGGCTAAATAAGTCCTCTGAGTAAATGGTATCATGGCTGAGACTAAGAACTACAATTATATCTACTTAGAGCCAAACCCGAAGCAAAACTAAAATAAAAGGGCTGAAAAAATGCAGACATACAGGCAGATAAACAGACACACACACAAACATCTTGCCTTTTATATATATATATATATATATTATCGATTTTCTGCACTATTGTAAGAACTGCAACCTCGAACTTCTGAATATCGTTTCTTATGTCTTTGTCTATGAGTGTATGAACTTTGATTAAAATCGGACCACTCCTTCTATAACCCGATTTTTTCGATTATCGATTTTCGATATTTATCGGGGGTACCTCGACACAAAACCTAGCTAAGAACACTCGCAGACGATTATAGCCTAACTGTAAATTTTCAAGAAAATCGGTTCAGCCGTTTTGGAGTCTATAGGTAACGGACACACACAGATACACACACAGACAAAGTTCCATTCATAAATAAGTTTTGATATATATTAACTTTAATTAATATAAAATTATTGAATTTAAAGCTGAACATTTAGGTTGTATGAAAGAGAATTGTGGAATTTTGCCATGATAAAATGACGCTTTTTTATCAGTCTAGGAAAGATACATATTAGGAACATATTATTCAAATGTGTAGACATTGGTTTTGAACAGCAGATCAGATTTTAGGTTTTTAGAGTAATCAGATTTTTATACCACTGAATTTGTTAAAGGGGCTAAATATGTTTAAGTTAAATTTAAATTAAGTAATTATGGTATACTAAAGTATAATGGTGTTATGAAAAACAAATATTGTGTGGGTCATTAATTTATAATATGCAATTGTTATGTAATAGAGCATAAATTATAAATGAATATTACGATTAATTAAATTTTAAAGTGAAATATTTACGGTGTTTACATAATACTATCAATTTATTTCTATGATTTAGTAGTACTTTATTTATTAGGAAACTTTATAATCTGCAGCTTTTTCTTTAGGCACATAAAATGATTTATAGATTGTTGTTTTTTGTAGTTTTTTTTTGAGAATTTTCTATTTTACCTTGGGGATTTTTATTTGTTTGTTTTAATTGCTAGTTCTTTTTGGAACTCAAGCCAACATGTTATTATTAAAACACTAATATTATCTATATCTCTATAAAAAATCTACTTCTTTATTGAGCATTTTATAAAATGCAATAGTAACCAAACTTTGGAATATATATCCACTAGTTTCTATCACTATTATTATTATTATGTCATTTTTCATCATATTTCGATTTCTGCTATGGTCGCACTATCAACCAAGTCTGCGGGAAGATCTAAGGCAGGTCGTGGCGTGTTGTTATGACTCTATTTCATGTTTTTTCTATCTCCCTTATCATCCCTAGCGTTACATAGACAAAGTTTTCCTTAGTGTGTGGGCTGTACTTAATAAGAGATTTTTTGTTTATCTCTTAAGCTGGGGTTTCCAGGGATTCTTTCAATGTGGTTTTTTGTTCCATTTTTTATCATTCCAAGTGCACCTACTATCACTGGCACAACTCTTGTTTTCAATTTCCACTTTTTTTTCTCTTTCAATTTCCAGGTCTTTATATTTTGACAGTTTTTCGAATTCCTTACAATCCGTTGGACAAGCCATATCAATTAATAGACACGTTTTTTCTTTCTGTTTTTTAACAATAATGTCCGGCCTATTTGCTTCAATTTTTCTGTCTGTGTAGATGGTGTAATTCCATAGAATGGTGACATCTTCTATTTCTGTAACCGGTGCTGGGTGACGTTCATACCGGTGTTTGTTTACAGATTCTCCATAGTGTTTGCACATTGTCCAATCTAAATATTACCCCACTCTATTATTATTATTATTATTATTATTATTATTATTATTATTATTATTAGTAGTAGTAGTATTAGTATTAGTATTAATATATAATATATATTTAAATCCAGACAGAAAGTGGCATGTAGAAAAAATCCGAAGGAAGGTTTAATATTAAAACTGATCCAGCCAGAGGACTCGATGTAAATAAAATTATCTATTTACATATTTATATGCATATTTTTTCAAAAATTTGAAAGTTACCTGACCAAAGATCGAGTTTGAATCCATTTTGCTATATCTCTTTGTTTTCCCTCCCTCTTCTCTACAGTGTTTAGACGCCTGTTTTCTAACATAATCTTCCCTCTCTTTTTAACTCCCCCTCTCACTTTTCTTTCTTATTTCTTTCGTTTTCCTTCTTTCTGAGTGAACTTCCGGTGTATAATCTTTTAAAAATGTTTTCCTTAATAAAAAGATCGCTGACGAAGCGAACCTACTTCGCAGAAATTATCATACGACACATGTAATTTTCGAAGTTTATTTTTTATTTTCTACGTCACTGATTTTCTTTATTTCTTTATTCTTCATCTTTATTTTTATTTTTATTTTAATTTTCTACTTAACTACATATAAACAAGAACTTGGCCCTCAGAAACAAAAGGGTGGAGTGTGAACCGGGCGATAGTTTAGTCTATCTACTCCAATTGCTGTTGAAAAAGTTAAATACTAACGTCACATCTACTCTAATAGTTTCTTTTCTCGCACTTTCCGCCTATTGAGCTCCCTTCCGTTGACTTGTCTTCCTGATAGCTACAATCTACAAAAATTTAAATGCGACGCCAATTGCCACATTCTAACTTCTTGAATCCCACCTATTTTTTATCCTTTCTGCAAGACTTTCTGAACCGAGTCTTTTCATGGTTTCATATCACCGACTTAAAACCACAGGAAATTGATTTTGTTCAATATAGATGTATAAAAATAGGGAAAAATAAAATTAAGGCCTGACAGTTAAAGGAAAAAGCAAAAAGAATTGTAAGAAAACACTTTAACTTCCATCAGCATGGCTGATGTTAACCTCCAGGAAAATGACTCATTGCGCCTTCCCAGGCTAACGTTTCCCACTGATAAGAAATTGAAAAAGTATATTGAGTCAATTGCTAAGTCTGCAACCAACAACATTGGTTCACTATGTTGTGCTAGACAATTTTTCTTGTCAGAATTTATCTTACATATGTATAAGTCTGCTATTCGTCCATATTTTGAACACTGATGCCACAAGTGTTCTGGTGCTCCTACTTTATATTTAGAGATTCTTGATAAAATTCAAAGAAGAATGTGAAGCTTTATGGGTCCTGATCTGGAATCTTGGCTTCAGTTCGCATAGAACTTACGATTCTATGCTACCAATTTTTCCTATCGCACTTCTCGCTTGTAGAATCCTATTCCGGTTTCTTCCGTCTCAGTCAACTTCAACAATATAAATGAAATATCATTCATTATCTTCTGTCTTCATAATTCTTGTTCTTTTATTGTCTTCTCTCCTTACTCGTAATTTTCTCGTATTCTCTAACACTCAGTAACCTCTTGTGTCCTATTGGCATTATTGCCTTTCTTGGGGTGAAATGATTAAAGAATGCATAAAAAAATGTTTAGCAAAATAATATTACGTTAAAAAAAGAAGATAATAAAGAAGAAAATAAAAGAAAACTAGGCTGGCATACTCTGAATTTATTCATTTGCACGTACACGCACGCATACACGCACACACATATATACATTGATGAAACCTCCTGACAGATAAGTGACATATTTTATTCCTATATATATATATATATATATATATATATATATATGAATGACACATTACTTAATAAACTAATAAAACAACAACTTTTAAGCAAAATTCAACTTTATTCAACACAGTCTCCTTTTAGTGTGATACACTGATTCTAACGCTTCTCAAACAATTCGATGCTTTTTTTTATAGAACGATTTGTCTTTGGCCTCAAAATTCGCCTCAGTTTCTGATATCACTTTTTCATTGGACCCAAATCCCGTTTCCTGGAGCATTTTTTTGAGGTCTGCAAATAGCCAGTATTCGCTGGGGGCCAGATCTGGATAATAGGGTGAATGCATTCAGTGTCAGTTGTGTCTGTACGACCGCGTTTAAAATCAGCATACCACCTCTTAACCATTGTTTCCAACGGAGCAGAGTCCGAATAACACTTGTGAAGCCATTGCTTTGTTTGAACAGTATTTTTCCCATCAGAAAGTAATGCTTTATCAACACATGAAATTCAGATTTTTCCAATTTTTTGAAAATTTGCAACAGTAGCTTCACTTAAATAACTGTCATTTGTAAACTAATAATCCGACTGGGCCCAAATTTTGTCACATGCCATTTGAAGGTTAGTACTTTTTTTTTTAATCATCTCACCCCAAGCAAGGCATTCCACTGCCACTATTGCGCATGGGGCTACATAGGGGAAGGTAAAGAGAAGGAGTAGTTAGACATAGGGAATGTCAGGAGAAAGGTGATAGATGAGTAAGGATACCGAGAATGGGGGTTGGGCAGATGGGAAGAGTGTTTGATAGAATGGGAGCAGGTTAGTGTGTTAGGAGGTGTCTATTGATCTTACATTTAAACTCCTGGAGATTGTATCCGTCGGAAAGCAATCGTGTGGAAGAGAATTCCACAGTCGGGAAGTGCGAGGAAAGAAACTGTTAGAGTAGAAGTTGCGGTTGCATTTTATCGGTTTCATTGTAAAAGGGTGGGATCTAGTTGCTAATCTAGTATCTCGTGCAAATTCGCATTTAGGGGGCACCAGTGATCTAAGTTCATCGGAGCAGATGCCGTGAAAGTATTTATATAAGAGACACAGGGAAGCCACGTCGCGCCGGTGGGAGAGAGACTGCAGGCGGTCTGCCAAGTCGGTATCTATCACATTACAGACCCTCCTCTGAACCTTATCAAGAAGCCCGAGGAGAATAGCAGGGGCACCCGACCAGATATGGCAGCAGTATTCAATGCACGGGCGGATGGTAGATTTATATATGTGCAGGATAGATTTAGACGGAAAAAACTTCCGGGCCCTACACAGAGAACCGACTTTCATAAAAATTATATGGATTTTTTTTAATTAGTGGCGCTATTTATATGTCAGACCCGGAAAGTATTGAGTGTCAGGATGTTCCCAAAAATGTATACACACACTGCAGCAGTCAGTTATGCCAAGCATTCGAAAGGACTTTGAAGGTGAGGAGTCCTATTTTCAGCAAGATTGAACACTCCTACACTACTAGATCCTTCCTTGATGAGATCTTGTAGAACAGGTTTATTGGACAAAGTGTTTGCGTAGAATACACTCCGTGTTCACGAAACCCCACACCACCAGCCATTTTTTATGAAGATACCAAAAAGTTTACGCTAACAAATTTGCAACAGTTGCTGAATTGAGAGCAGTCATTAAATGAAAATGCATACAAGTACCAAACGGATTGTTTTGTGATGTTTGCGATTTCATTGCTTTGCGTTTTCAGTAGTGCCTGGGCCAAAATGGACGTCAGTTTGAAGGCAGGCGTTGACAAAACAATAAAAGAATGTCTGTAGATTCTATTTAATTTTGAAAATGATTTCTATTCTAATAAACACTGATTTTACATTAATTAAAATGAGTATACATTTTTGGTACACCCTATATATATGTGTTGGGATCAGTAATTCCTTAGCCTGAAATTTTGAGCGCATATATTTCGATCGATCGAATTAATATTCATTACTGAATTAAGTGCCTTGACAAGGAAAAGTTTCATGTTGAAAAATAAATGCGTTGTTATTTTTAAGAACATGAAGTCAAGGGAGTTAACCGTAGTGCATTATTTAGCAACGAAGACAATGAAATCGTTACTACTGTAGTGAGTTTCACCTCATTATATATAAAAGCAGTAAAATTTGTTTAAACAGGTTTTACTGAACAATAATGACACGTCCTGTCTGTGCAATTTGTTATTAAGTTTTTCAAATTTCTAAATAATACAAGCAAAGACATACTTGTTTGATTGTTTAAAACAATTTATTCGGCAATTTGAAAAACTTAATAAAAATTGGGTAGACAGATCTTGTCGAGATTATTTAACAAAACAATGTATGTGTGTGTGTGTGTGTGTGTGTGTATGTGTATTAGGGTAGGTCGAATTTGGAACCGTGATATTGAATTCAATTTGAAAGTTGAGGTTTGACATTATAAATAATGACATAAAATATTTCTTTCCTATGCAATTGACTGTGATTACAATGCAACGAAGTGGTTTAATTATTGAGATGGAAAGATCATTCGTGCAATTGTTTTCTTTTCTTTATTTATTTCTTATTTTTACTGTACAGTATTTTTATGATAATAGATTATGATTTTAGAAATGTGTTAGCTTAGGTAAGTGACATGTGCAGTATGCGAATTCCGACTTACGTCGACAATTGACATAAGTCGTAATCCAGGAACAAAACTCTGACGTAAACCGGGTACCAACTGTATATCTATATATGGTGGAATTCCACTCGTGGCCGAGCATGACTACTTTGAATTTGATATAAAGATTTTTATGGATTACGATTCTACGTGTTGTATATCGATTCGAGGAAGAATAGACTGAACCCAAACTTGAAGTTCTTCTCGGCTTTGCTTAAAATAAACACCGACACGAACTTATAAAAATGCACGATATTTTTATTATTATTCTCTTTTCTTCAGTGGCGAGTGATGGAGTCGGGGTTTAGTTGTACACACACGAGATGACGACTCTAAAGTCAACTCTTTATTTTCCTTGATTTTCTAAGTGTAACTTTGATGTTGGTCAAGGCCGAAAGTGTCCAGTATCCAGTAGGGATCGAATTCATTCATAATTGATCTAACGCGACAAGCTTGTTAACCATTACTACACGTCGAAGTGTACCCTAAAAGCCATTTTATGACAAAATTAGAAAAATATAGAATGAGTAGTCTTTAAAAAAAAATTAACAACTGACTAAACTTCCTCCACATTTAAAATACGATTTACCTCACTACCCACTTTTAAAATATTATTTAGTCCCCTTTCACCTTTAAAATGTGGTTTAGCCCCCTTCACTTTTAATATCTGATGTAGCCCTCTTGACACTTTTAAAATGTTAATTATCCCCCACTCCAATTATAACATCTAATTTAGTCTCCTCCCCACTTATAAAAATAACTCAGTTCTCTCCTCTTTGTCTATATTTCTGATATGAAGTAGTATTTACAGTATTTTCTTTATTCGGACTATTGCCCTTATCTTTGTTGTCATTTGTACGACGTTTTGGCTATGATACGCTCCGGCCTTCTTCAGGTGTTAGGAATTTCGAACCGAACCGTTTATTACAATCACTGGGGTATATACTTAAGGACACATGGCACAGTGGATATAGACATTGGTTAGTTCATGTGACTTGACCCAAAGAGTTTTGAGTTCAATACCAGGCTACAGCAGTGGTGAACAAGTAACTGACAGGATTAGCGGGAGATAACTCATGACTACTAGAAGAGGCTCTAGGCAAGGAATTAGAATTAGAATTGTCTTTTCTGATCTCCAACCACTACTCCAGAGACAATGGACACAACCTTCCTTTTCTTCACTTGTCTTGGTAATTACCTGAACTTTCTCACATAGGCGGGATGTGGCACATGGCCGATTTTTACGTGGGGCATTTCCGAACACGTACGCTTCGGCAAAATTCCCCGTAGACCTCGTTTGTTTACTTTTCCTGAGACAAGACTCGGCCCTTCGGCAGAGACACGTCTGGATACCTCTCTGCCCGAAATTAGAGAGTTCGACAAGGATAGACAGCGTTCGCTGTCTCTCTTTTCTTGTCCTTTATCTTATTGTCACCATTTTTTGTCGCATTTATTAATATTTTCTGCTATTTTTGTTGCTAATAACATTACTATTAAAGTTTTGATGTTCTTTTCGTTTTCTTTCGGCAACATAAAACGCCAAAGTGTCAGTCAAGCGACAGCATATTCTCTCAGTTTTACTGCTCATTTTAATTTAAATAAATGAAATAAACAGTAGGTCAAGCTAAACAAAACGCCTCTGTTATCAAAAAAGTAAGCCGCATGCACCCTTTAATGAAGTTGAGCAGGAAAACATGAAGTTGGATAAATGAATAATAATCAGATAAAATATTAAAATCTGAGATCCGAAGAAAAGAACTGACCTGAACCTGAGCTAAGATCATGGAGTTCACAACATCGGGCTGCAGTTAATTATGAACGCCAATCTTTTCAATGGCGACACAGTATTCGCGTTGCCAGGGTAACACACCCATTGTCCCGAGGTGGAACATTTCTCTAACAACTAGAGAATATATCTTTATTATTATTATTATTATTATTATTATTATTATTATTATTATTATTATTATTATTCTATGTGACGTGCCCTTCTGGACGTAGATAATCACGTCTCTCCACAATTTCCTGTCTTTTGGCGACTTAATAAATTTTCTCCATTTATCATATCTCCTAAATACACACACACACACACACACACACACACACACACACACACACACACACACACATTTATATATATATATATATATATATATATATATATATATATATATATATTCCAATAAATTTCCGAAAACTACATTCGTTGTTGAGCCCTACACCTGGATTATTTTTAATATTAACAAAGTTAAAATTATTGGAATCTGGTTTTGGTATTTTACCTACAAGCTATTTCATTTTTGGATTTAATTTATATATTGTGGGAAATTTACTTATATTGTCTCGTTCAGACCGTTGAAAATAACTTATTTTTCAACGGCTTGCACGAGACAATGTAATTAATTTTACACTGTCGAAATAAATCTGGATTTCTATCCATCTAAATATGTGTTGAGTTTTCCTCTCAATATTTTATAATGTTCCGGATCTATCAAGCTCTTTATTTTTATCTAATTAATAATTTATGTTAATTGTCCTCTCCGTCTTTACGGGTCTGCCATTCTCTCCTATATAACTCTTATTTTAATTATTACAAGAACCGGTTTTTGAATTCAAATTTTTTTCTCCTAGACTAGTTGCCGGAAAGATATATATATATATATATATATATATATATATATTCAAAGTAGCTAAGTGGTTTTGGCAAATGTAACGGTTAGGACAATCTTGCAAGTACCCGTAAGTGACCGGTACTCGTCGTAGTCGTATGCAGTAAGCTTAGGCGTAGGATTATGCAATAAGCGTATTCAATGGGCGTTCCAATAAGCGTAGTCCTAGGCATCCCCGCCTTAGTCTGTATTTATGGCTGACACCAGCCAATCATATTACTGTGAGGGGGAAGCAAGCTGTATGCATATTCATCACATCACAAACATAACTAGATTTTTTCTCCTAGATTAGCTGCCAAACATAACTAGTGAGCCCAGTCTGCCTTGCTGTTTAACCCACAACTTGGTGGAATGAGGAAGGAAATATGAATCCATATGTTTTTCAATGGTATATGTGCAAAGGTGAATATAACATAGTTACACTATCCGCTCATTAATATGATAATGATAAAACCCGAAATCGGTAAGAATGGTAATCAGTGGCATCAGAAATTTCTTGTGTGAGAACAATAATGCAGAACTTAGATTAGTGTTGTAAAAATTTATTGTTGTAAAAAATTTATTGTTGTAAAAATTTATTCTTGACATTCATTTTTTAGTTTTTAGTAATAAGACATGACATCCTGCGTGTATACGTAAATACATAAAAAATACTGGAAACAAACATTATTCCAATGGCTGTAGGACCGTTGGAAATGGTTTGAAAGGAAACTGATGCACACATTAAGGAAATCTCAGAAAACCCATTTTTATCTGAAATTCGAATTATTGTGTTAATGAGTACTACTGACAGGTTTTAAAAAATCAATAACTTCCTAAAAACGAAAAAAAAAAGAATTTTATTTATCTTAGGTTTCAGATGCAAGCTTTAGCATATAATTGTAGTAAACAGCAATTTAAGATAAATAAACAGATAAAATAAATGAATAAATAAAATAACTTACTAACTAAATAATAATAATAATAATAATAATAATAATAATATTGGCATAACAGTCCCTCCAAATGCTAATGTATCTTTGAAGATCTTCAAAAAGAATTATCAAAATACAAGGATCTTGAAATGGAAATCTAATAAGTGACACAAGATGACATCAATAATTCAAATTGTAGTTGGAGCCCCTGGATTGATTGGAAAAGGTTACGAGAGACTCATTTAAGGGATTCTTGTCAGCCTATGCCATAAAGAAACACCAAATATTGTACTCACAAGTACAGCTCACACATTATATAGAACTTTATTTATGTAAAATGTATGTAATCTTAGTTTATTTATTTATTTTTTATTTTTGGAGGGGTTATTTTACAAAAATGATTATTAGAAAATGTCATTAAACCATTTCACAGGTTGTCATCAGGAAGGAAATGTGTATACAACAGAAATAGTAATAATAATAATAATAATAATAATAATAATAATAATAATAATAATAAAACTTGTCTATTAATTGATATGGCTTGTCCAGCGGATTGTAACATAGCAATCAAGGAATTTGAAAAACTGTCAAAATATAAAGACCTGGAAATTGAAATAGGAAAAATGTGGAAATTGAAAACAAGAGTTGTGCCAGTGATAGTAGGTGCACTTGGAATGATAAAAAATGGAACAAAACAACACATTGAAAGAATCCCTGGAAACCCCAGCTTAAGAGATATACAAAAAATTGTCTTATTAAGTATAGCCCACACACTAAGGAAAACTTTATCTATGTAATGCTGGGGATGATAGGGAAGATAGAAAAACATGAAATGGAGCCATAACAACATGACACTACCTGCCTTAGGTCTCCCCGCAGACTTGGTTGGTAGTGAGACCAAAGCAGAAATCGAAATATGATGAAAAATGACATAATAATAATAATGTTGATAAAGTTAATACTCATCAATGGTTATGTGCATCTGGATTAAAGTATGAAACTGAAGGCTTTATTCTTGCAGCGCAAGACCAAAGTCTTTTCACTAGGAACTTTCAGGCAAATAGTATACGTAATAATGTGGATCCAAAATGCAGGTTCTGTGATAAATACCAAGAAACAATAGACCATCTAATCTCAGGATGTTCTGTACTAGCGCCAAATGAATATAAACATCGTCACGATAGAGTGGGGCAATATTAACACTGGGCAATGTGCAAACACAGTGGAAAATATGTAAACAAACAATGGTATGAACATCACCCAGTACCGGTTACAGAAATAGAAGATGTCACCGTTCTATGGGATTACATATACAGACAGAAAAATTGAAGCAAATAGGCCGGACATTATTATTAAAAAACAAAAAATTGTCTTAAGTATAGCCCACACATTAAGAAGAACTTTGTCTATGTAACGCTAGGGATGTTAGGGAGAAATGGAGCCATAAGAACACGCCACGACCTGCCCTAGGTTTTCCTGCAGACTTGGTAGGTAGTGCGACCATAGCAGAAATCAAATTATAATGAGAAACATTAAGTGTGCATCAACAGAACCAAACTCTTTAATAAATAATACTAATACTCATGAGAAATTACTATTTTAGTTTTATGTTATTGTCAGAAACAATCATTTGATCTTTGTGGTACACTGCAATATGTCTTATTATTTGGATAAAGTTTAAGAAGGAAGAAAAACTCTTACACAGTTGTTTATTTGCTATGATTATTGATCCTGATCTGGTGTCTTGGCTTCAGTTACTTTCCCATCACTGTCATCATGCCTTCCATGGCAGCTGTTCAAATGAACCCTTCACTGCGGTACCTACACTACATTAATTTAAGTGCAGTACCAGATTGGCAACGACGTTTCAGTTGAGTTGGTTGGATGTAGCCATAAATTCTACGACTGCAGTTTTCTTGCTTGCACTTCTCAATTGTGGAACTCTCTTCCAGTTCCATGCTTTCTAGCCAATTTTAACCTTCAAATATTTAAATGCTATGCTTTCTACTGTCCTCTTGATTACGCTTTTGTTCTTACTCCTTAGTAAAGTTTCTGTTATCTAATTCTTTCTCACCCAGTAACCTTTTGTGTCTCAGTTGGAGTAGATATACTAAACTATCACCCGGTTCACACTCCACCCACGTCTATTGAACAGGGGAAGAGGCTCATCCCTTGTTTCCTGTTTAGGATGTGGTTTCCGGTTTTTCTTTTTTCAATCTTTTCACTCTTACGTAGCCCCCTGAGCATCAGTGGCGTTTTCGCCTTGCTTGGGGTGATATGATTAAAAAAAAATGACATAATAATAATAATAATGTCCATAAAAATGATATAAACATTAACCGGAAGCATAGGAAGCCATAATAATTATGCTTTGGGAATTAACTATTTATACTGACAGACTGAGCCGGTGCGTACTCGATCCGGAACATAGGGCCCGAGTCTAATTGGGGGCTTAGAGCAGCGCTTTGTAACCCTCGATATCTAATGAACATTTGCTTTTTTCTACCTACATTTATATACTTTACAAATTAAACTAAATATAACTCATTATTAAAAGCTGACAACTTTTTTCGGATTTTGACGTCGTTATGGGGTCTTTTTTTGTTGCCCAAATCAGTGAATTTGTTTTGTTCATATTAAGTGTAAAACAAACAAACAAACAAACAAACAAACAAACAAAAAAACATTGCATAAAACTCACTTAAAATTATTCAAATATTTAACAAGAAGAATCTCAAGTTGCTTTTAAAAACTATCACAAAACATTGTTGATTTTTTTTTAAGATGGGATGATCTGTTATGCATTGTGATGCAGAGGATATTGGCTCGGAACAAGAAATCAGAGAGCCGAGTTCGAATTCCAGCGAAATTCGTAGTATTTACTTACGCGAAAATACCATTGGGAAAGGTATTAATCAGTTTCTTCCCTCCAGCTATGGGTTGAATAACAGAACAGATCTCTAGCCATGCTTGGCAACTAGTCTACCACAGAAAGTAATGGCAACCTACTGCGGAAAAAATTTCTGCCCAGTTAGTCCTGTCTAGAAAGAGACAGGATCTCCTAAGCGTGTGTAATGTATGGCACTTAACTGACTGATCTATTGTGCTATATCTCTCATTCATAGATACATTGTATTTATTTTCAATTTTTCTTGTTGAATTGTACAGCTATATTGAATATGAATATGATCTATTATTGTACATAATTAGGTCACAATTACATTTGTATTTCATATGAATACTATCTTATGAAAATTGAGACGTGTTAGAGTGGGAGAGGGACCCCGTATCATATATTCGGTGGAAGTGGGAAAAGAGACTCATATACCGGGCCTGCTACAAAAAAAAGAAAAAAAAAAGAAAAGGAAAATACCTTCTCATAGATATAGAAGTGACGTCAGATAAAAAATATGAATGTTAAAGAATATTACAAACTAAGTATATAAAATAGAAGGACATTGAAATTGAAATAGAAAAAATATGGCATCTTAAAATTACGGTTATAAATACAATTGGAACGCTGGGTACGATCAAGTATGTACCTGTATCCATGGATGCCTGTTTACAAGAGAGGTTAGCTAATCCCCATTGCAGACGCTTGCTCAGGCACACTTGTGCTTGTATGACACTCACAAAGCCCACCTGTGGGTTATACTGCAACTATGCTGAGCGGACCTTAGTTATAGTTTCTTGTTGAATAATAATCTAAACAAGTCTAGGACGTTCAAACCCTCGGTCACGATGACTTGTGACTTCTAGCTAGAACAACCATTGACAATTCCTCAAAGAGAGTCTTCTCACTGTGTCGGGCCAGGAATTTTTTTTTTCAGCTTGAATCTATCCTGCACATATACAAATCAACCATCCGTCCGTGCATAGAATACTGTCATATATGGTCAGGCGCCCGTGGTGTTCATCTCAGTGTTCTCGACAGGCTCCAAAGGAGAATCTGTAATGTGATAGGTCCCGACTTGGCAGCTCGACTCCAGCCACTTTCTCATTGGCAGGATGTGGCTTCCCTCTGTCTATTCCACAAATATTTTCATGGCTTCTGTTCCGACGAACTTAAGTCACAAGAATTTACTCGTGCAACTAGACTGGCAACAAGGTCCCACCCATTTACAGTTAGATCAACCAAGTGCAGCCGACAATTCTATTCCATCAGCTTCTTTTCTTGCATTTCCCGCCAGTGGAATTCCCTTCCATATTCTTGCTTTCCTGACGGCTACAACCTCCGGGAATTTAAATGCAATGTCAATACCCATCTCTTATTTCACTTGACTCTAGTTCTTTCTACATCACCCCGTATATCTTTTTTCTTTTCTTTCTACCTTCGAAATTGTCTTCACGCCAGTGTTCCCATCGTTCTCTTGCCCTTTCTCTGAAACCCCCTATAACTGGTTCATCTTTCTCTTCATTATCTTCCTGTCTAAACTTTTACTCGTATGTAACCTCCTGCACATCAGTGGCGGTATCGCCTTGCTTGGGATGAAACGATTAAAAAAAACACAAGGCTTGGGTCAACCGGTGGTAGGGTTTTCAGCCATTTTCTACTGGGATCACCTCCTTCAGACTGATAACATCAATAAGTGAAACCTGGGATTCATGGCCATAAATCGAACGTTCTAACCATTTGGCCACGCGCCCATGTACGATTAAGCAGGGTAGAGACAATGACATTAACAAAATCCTGTTTACAAGAGATTGCACTTTGTAAAACCGCTCCTCTGTTCAGGGATTAATGTTAATAATTATAACCTGATTATCAGGAGCAGCAAAAAAAAAAAAAAAAAAAAAAATGAACCCTCTCTTTTTGGTTCATAATTATAGATATATTTTATTTAAACATAATGCTTTAATAAAATAATGTTTTGTTTCTTTTTCAAATGTCTTTTTCAAATCTTTCTTGTTATATTCCAATCACGTCCCTATCTTTTGGCAACCTGTCGACGTGATTGTTATCTCCGAACAACAACCCGCAACTCGAGGTGTTAATCGGGCTGAGGAGTGAATGGCTGCTGCGTTATGAAGTTGCGAACGTCCCTACAGTATTCAGAACTGTTCAATGTTCGGGCAACTCTGGGTAAACTTGGAAACAATATGAGAACTAAAAGTAAAAAAAAAAATGTCCAGTATGGCTCTTCAAGTGGATAAACAAGGAACCCGTCCCCAGGAAAGAAAATACCTGAAGTTGAAAAATCTACCATAGGAACAAATTCCTACACAAATCATGAATATTCGGGTTTCCACAACCAGAAGATGATCCTGCGAATTCTCTAACTAGATCCACAACCATTCATTTAAAGAAAGAAAAAGTAAAATGGTCTCGTAAGGAGTACTAACTCGTTACGATTTTATGAAGCGTTGCACAAGCCTCAGAAAAGCATCACTTGCTAAACATATGACATTTGACGAGAAAAAGTTAGACAAGCAAATAGAAAGTCCATTGTCGAAAATAAACTAACCAATGTAAAAATATAAACCATGAGAAATATCAGATAGTGAAATAAAAGAAATAAAAAGAACAGTAACCAGAATAGTTGAATCAACAGAACATGAAAGGGAGCCAGAAATGAGCCTAAAATGTACTAACTTCACACGAACCACAGGTTGTAATGAAGAGACTGAAATACGCACTAATCACTGTGAAAATAATGCTGAAAGTTTAGAAGAGTTGGAAAGGCGTGATTTTAGTTACTCACAAGTGTGAAATAACACGAGTCCAAAACACATTGAACTGAATTATTTTAGGCAAAACAAGAATAATATACAAAAAGCCAAGGAAGAAATCATGAGATATATAAGTCAGACACAAAATATTGAAATGGAGAATCAAGAACAACTCCACCCCCCCCCCCAAAAAAAAAACAAGAAAGCATAAGCTCAAAATTATTAAATTCTACGAAGAATCACTAATATTAATTCTGAATGAAGTTGACCAACATATAAATCTCAACGAAGCAATATATGCATCAACAATAGCGGCAACGAAACAATTAAGCATCAAATTTAAAAAAAGGCAGTATCACAGAAAAATAGAGAAAGAAATTGAACAACTTGAAAATGAACTATCAGTACTTGATGAACTGGCAAGAGGAACAAGTGTAAAAATCAAAAAAGGCAGAAGATTTAAAAGTAAATACAAAATTAAGAATGAAAATAAAGTCCTAGCGGCTAAAGAAAAAATAATGCAAGCAAATTCCAGCTGAATCCATTGCATTCACTTACGCACAAATACCCTTGGGAAAGGTATTAATCCGTCTATTCCCTCCAGTTATGGGTTAAATAGCAGGACAGATTGGGTTCTATAGCCTTGGCTGGCAACCAGTCTACCGCAGAAAGTAATGGCAACCTACTGTGGGATAATCTTCTGCCCAGTCAGTTGTGTCTCTTTCGAGACATGATCGCCCAAGCGTGTTTCACGTATGGCACTTAACTGACTTAGTCTTGTATAGAGCAAAGTGTAGCAACTCGATTCCACAATTGGTTGGGGGATTTTTTGAAAGATGTTAAACTATGCTATCTTGGTAGCTTCTCTGTAGAGAAGATCCTGTGTGTGAATTTACCTCTCCACTATGTCCTATAGATGCTCAACTGGAATCATGTTGGGTAAATGTAATTGCTGCACCATTTATTGGAGGTCTACAGAATATTCCTCAAATCAATTTTTGAGTAACTTGGCGCATTAACCTGTTGGAATGACCCATTATTGTTGGAGGTATGTGGAGTTCATGAATGTGTGCAAGTGGATATGAAAACCTAGCCTATCCCATGTGAACACATCCCACACATTCATGAAACCAACACCAGTCTGCATCATGCCTTATTGACAACTGGAGTCTATGGTCTCATGATATATAAGGTACAACCAAATCCTACCATCAGTGCAAAACAACTGAAACTATGACTCATCTAATCATGTCCTATGTCAGCAGTTATCCAGGCTGCAGTTAGTGATATCACAAGCCAGGTGAGTCACTGTATCTGGTATTATGATGTTAACAGGGGTACACTGGTGAGACATCTGTTCCCATATACTATAGAAGCTTAATAAAACTAAACCAACATAGTGGATATGCATCTAGTACCTCTTGCATTGAATGTGGATATGATTTGATTTTTTAATCGTATCACCCCGAGCAATGTGGTAATGCCACTGATGTGCAGAGGGCTACATAAGAGTAAAAAGATTAAGTAGAAGAGTGAAGAGGAAGACAAACCAGTTAGAAAGGAGCAATAGAAGGATGGGAATACAGGTGTGATGACAGTTGCAAAGGTGGAGAGAAAGGAAAGGATATACTAGGTGGTGAAAGAACTAGAGTCAAGTGGTTAATAGATGAGTATTGACATTGCATTTAAATTCCTGGAGGTTGTAGTCGTCAGGAAAGCAAGAATATGGAAGCGAGTTCCACAGGCGGGAAGTGCAAGAGAAGAAGCTGCAGGAGGAGAATTGTCGTCTGCATTTGGTTAATCTAACTGTGACTGGGTAGGACCCAGTTGCCAGTCTGGTTGCACGAGTAAACACCTGTTGCAGAGGCACCAGTGACTTAAGTTCATTGAAGCAGAAGTCATGAAACTATTTAGAGAACACACAAAGGGATTCAATTGTCTGTTGTTACAGTCAATTCTCCGATCATCAATGACTCAGCAACAGTTCTTGCTGTTCATAGTGTTTTATAAATGAATATCTCATCTGTCTGGTACTTAATCTCATGCACCATTCGAACTCTGATAATTCATTTTTCTTGTCATTAGCCTCACACTGACTCGCCAGATGTCGAAGTACAAATGTGTAAGTTATGCATTTCTGCAATATCAAGGTATGGTGATGCCATATGTCACACTCTGTTTTATTTTTTGCATGCTAGTGTACCTGTAAAAAGAACAAGACAATTTTGAACATATCAATGTTCCTCTATTATTTTCGCTTTTTTCTTTAGAAGATATATTCTAAGACTTCTAAGATGACTAAAATCATGGTTAGTACCAAACTCTCTCTTATACATGTTTCTTCCAAGATATACAGGGTGTCACCATTTTATATTTTTAATTTTGTTTATGCATGTTGTTTTTGATTTTGTCAACTCCACAGTATAGTATGGTCAGTTGGGCACTGTTAGAAAAAGAGAACAATGACGCGATTCCCGCCATTAGAAATTTGAAAAAAAAATATGTTGTACTGCTTGCCATTCACACCAGAAGCTCCAATATGAACATTTCAGAGTGTTTTAGTGTCAATCTGAGAACAGTGCTGAGGATTTGGAAAGAGTTGGAAAATATATCCAGTTATCATGGTGTTTAGAGTGATCACTATTGATGGTGTCATTATACCTCCATTCATCTTCCCATGATCTCAGTTTCCACATGGAGGCCTACATCAAGTGCCTTGAGGAGGTAGTGCTGTTCTGTGTCAAGAGGGTGGCTGCTGAAAGACCCTATGTCTGGCAACAGAACTCAGTAATGGCTGTGAGACAATTTCTGTGAGCACATTACCCCTTCCATCTGGCCACATAACTCCCTAGACTATTATGTGTTGAGCGAGAGACCAACAAAACTCCTTGTAATAGCAAAGATAAACTGAAGACAAGGATTATGGTAGCATTCAGCATTTTAAAGAAGGAGTGTCCAGAGTTGCAGGAGATTTTGAAGTTATCTGGAGAATGTGGTTGAATGGCAATTTTATTAAATGAATTTACTCTTTCATAATTTGGTGCAATTTTGTTAAAATGATATGTCATATTCATGTTTGTGTAATTTAGATGACAGTTTTTCTATCACACCCTGTATTAGGTACAATAAGAGAGTTGCAACAATAGTTAATAATAAAATGATAACAATACTCAGTCAGTTAAGTACCATACGTGATACACGTTTGGGCGATCATGTCTCGAAAGAGACATGACTGGGCAGAAGATTATCCCACAGAAGGTTGCCACCATTACTTTCTGCAGTAGACTGGTTGCCAACCAAGGCTATAGAACCCAATCTGTCCTGTTAGTTAAACCATAACTGGAGGGAAGAGACAGATTAATACCTTTCCCAAGGGTATTTGCATGTAAGTGATTACTTATTCCATAATGAATGGCATTATTTAATGTTGTGTTTACTATTATTAGAATGTTTGTAAGTCTTTAAATATATTTTCAAATTATTATTACGCTTTGTACTTTGATCGTCTTTTCACCTTCTGGTTTTATCAACATATTGTAACAGTACACCAGTATTGTAACAAAGACAGTGTCACCCAGCATATTCAGTGCAAGGGAGATAACTATAGATCAGCAAAATGTTACATTATGGAAAAAATATATATCGTAAATATCTAAACTTATTTATAAATGGAACTTTGTCTGTGTGTGTGTGTGTCTATCCGAAATGGCTGAACCAATTTTCTTGAAAATTGACACAGTTGTACTAAAAGCATCTGCAAGTGTTCTTAGCTAGGTTTTGTGTCGAGGTACCACTGATAAATATTGAAAATCGATAATCGAAAAAATTGGCTTATAGAAGGAGTGGTCCGATTTTAATCAAATTTGATACACTCATAGACAAAGACATAAGAAACGATATTCAGAAGTTTCAAGGTTGCAGTTCTTACAATAGTGCAGAAAATTTGATATCGATACCAGGAAATCAAAATTTGACTTACATTCATTCATTTTTCTTTCAGTCTATGGTTTCGCTTTAACTGGAAACAACTATTGCTTTTTAGTCTTTCGTGCCAACGTCCAAAGAGTCTGAGCTCCAGGACCATGGATTAGTTTTAAAGCTTTCATTACACCCGAGCAACGTTGGGCTATACTGCTAGTTTTCACTATAATAAAAGTTGTGATGGATAGAACATTCTATCTTACTGGATATTTTAGCAAATTCAGAATATGATTTTTTTTTCCATTCTGATTTAGAACTTTCACTTTTCAATTAATGAAATCCCTGTATATTTGGATTACCAGCATTATTAATCTTGTGCTGTAGGGCACTTATTGATAAGTATAATTTTGAATTATTTGCACCTGGAATTAACTGAAGGTAACTGAAAGTATGAGAGGTGAATAAAGTGAGAATATTTATTTACATCACTTGTGAAATGTTTTACATAGAAAAATCTTTACTCTTGTTGCATCTCTTTTATATCTTCTGTTACATACATGAAAATTGAAATTGTTCTTGAATATTGTCATGTGCATTAAGCACTCCTGCTCTATGTAAGAATGAAATGAATTTAGTCAATCCACTCAGAAATAAAAATTTGATAGAAATGAAAACAAAATGGTAAAAAAAAAAATGATTGCACTCAGAAGCCACAAGTAAAATCTACAGATGAAGAGTTGATAGATGAATCTGATGTAGGTGCATGGCAAGTGATTTTAAAAATAGGTTGACAGCATTTTTCAGGCAGAATAAAATATACAGAAAACTGAATTAAAAGCAAATAGAAAAATAGTTTTTAATTATTTTATGCTTTTTTCTCGTTTATAAACCAAGTGATTTTGGCAAAATTAATTTTTATGATCTAAACTTATTTATAAATGGAACTTTGTGTGTATGTCCGTTGACTATAGACTCTGAAACGGCTGAACCAATTTTCTTGAAAGTTTGCACAGTTGTGCTGTAGGCGTCTGCGAGTGTTCTTGGCTGGGTTTTGTGTCGAGGTGCCCTCGATAAGTGTTGGAAATGGATAATCGAAGAGATCGGGTTGTGAAAGGAGTGGTCCGATTTTGGTCAGATTTGATGAACTCATGGACAAGGGCATGAGAAGTGATGTTTAGAAGTTTCAAGGTTGCAGTTCTTACAATAGTGCAGAAAATCGATTATATATATATATATATATATATATATATATATATATATATATATATATATATGTAAAAGGCAAGATGTTTGTATGTGTGTGTCTGTTTATCTGCCTGTATGTCTGTATTTTTTTCAGCCCTTTTATTTTAGTTTTTGATTTGGGTTTGGCTCTAAGTAGGTATAATTGTAGTTCTTAGTCTTAGCCATGATACCATTTACTCAGAGGACTTATTTAGTCTTCAAAATTCAGTTTATGACAAAAAAAAAAATTATTTGATATCGATACCAGGAAGTCAAAATTTGACTTGCATCCATTCATTTTTCTTTTAGTCTGTGGTTTTGCTTTGACTGGAAGCAGCTATTGCTTTTTGGTCTTTCGTACCAACGTCCGGCGAGTCTGAGCGCCAGGACCATGGATTGGTTTTGGAGCTTTCATTACACCCGAGCAACGTTGGGCTATACTGTTAGTTTCTAAGAAAGAGAAAAATGAAGAGATGGAAACATGTTTTTGTTAAAATAAGTTTCATAATTTCCAACTGGCAAAAGAAACAGAAATAATTTTTGTTTCAGTGGCAATAATTTCTATACTTTCTGACAGGAATGGTGATAAAAAAGAATTTTTTTTTTAATGACAATTTTGTGATTTGATATCAATTAGAAGAGAAAAAATGAATTAAAAAGATAATTATGTAAAAAGCCTTCGTTTACTTAAGTTTTGTTACCTAATCTTGGCAGATCTAAACATGTAAATCTTCAACCCATATAAATCATCAAGATAGACAAATATTCACTATAATTAACCTCAAATTGCTTTCACTATAGGCTAAAATTTAGCAAGTCAGGTCATTGTTACATCTTTATTGTTATCTGATCTTCTTATTAATTTGTTATCTTCCTTATCCTTATTTCCTATGAAGTTTTCTCTCTTTCATATCAGACACTTCATTCACCATTATCATTTTAACAATAACCTATCTTGTATGGCTCTTAGACCTTTTATTGAATGAATTTTATTATATAAAAAATTTACTTAGGTTGATCCTCACTTGAAGCCTTAGGATTACAGCTTTGTACCAAACATTATTGGCTCGGAATAAGAAATCAGAGGGCTGAGTTCAAATTCCAGTTGAATTTGTTGCATTCACTTACATGCAAATACTTTTGGGAAAGGTATTAATCCATCTCTTCTCCCTCCAGCTATAGATTAAATAGTAGGGAAGATTGGGTTTGCAATCAGTCTACTGTAGAAAGTCATAGCAATTTACTGTGGTAAAAGTCTGAACTATCGCCCGGTTCACACTCCACCCACGTATATTGATCAGGTGAAGAGGCTCATCCCTTGTTTCCTGTTTAAGTTGTGGTTTCCGGTGTTTCTCTTCTCCAATCTTTTCACTTTTTTTTTTCAATTGGAGTAGGTAGTCTAAACTATAGCCCGGTTCACACTCCACCCACGTCTATTGAACAGGTGAAGAGGCTCATCCCTTGTTTCCTGTTTAGGTTGTGGTTTCCGGTTTTTCTCTTTTCCAATCTTTTCACTCTTACGTCGCCCCCTGCGCATCAGTGGCGTTTTTGCCTTGCTTGAGGTGATATGATTAAAAAAAAAACAAAAAAAAAAAAAATGATGATTCAAAAAATCAGACGCTATAAAATTTTAAGGTTTTACAGACAGAACAAGACCTTTCTCACTGTGGGTAACAATAAAATATTCAAAGCAGGAAGAAGCTCAGAAGTACCTCAGAAGTGTAAATGAGGGTGAAGGAATTCACCAAAAACATAAAAGAAATAATGCAAAAAGAGTACTTTCGAAGAGTGCGACTGGTATTAAGAATTTAGCTGAAATTTCAGAACAGAATTATGGCCATTAATAGCCTTACATTCCCAATGGTTGAATATAGTTTCAACATTTTGAACTGGACTCTAAATAACATCAGATAAATGAATTCTAAGACAAAAAATATTTCTAAGCATAACATATATGATCCAAAAGCTGATGCAAATCGTCTATACATACCCCCGTAAAGAAGGTGGAAGATGTTTTATTCAGTTAGAATTGTTATACAAGATAACAGCTATTTGCTTACCAACATACATGGAAAAAAACAAAACACTAGATGATACAATTAGTCAAAAAAATAAAAAAATCTGTAGGAAAGTAAAACAGAATCCATGAACGAAGCAATGCAGCAAAAAACACGTAAAATAAAACCAAGGATAAAGTTCTTGAACCGGTAAAATAATGCTGGCAGGACAAATCTCTACTTGGCCAATCTCCAAAACGTGCTAATAAAGCCGATATTGATAAAGTTAAAACTCATAGATGGTTACGAGCATCTGATTGAAAAGCTGAAACGGAAGGTCTTATTCTTGCAGAGCAAGACCAAAGTCTTTTCATTAGGAACTTTCAAGCAAATATTATACATAATAATGTGGATCCAAATTGATAAATACCAAGAAACAATAGACCATCTAATCTCAGGATGTATTGTACTTGCCCAAATGAATATAAAAATCGTCACTGGGCAATGTGCAGACACTATGGAATATATGTAAATAAACAATGGTATGAACATCACCCAGCACCGGTTACAGAAATTGCAGATTTCACCATTCTTTGTGATTACGCCATCTACACAAACATAAAAATTGAAGCAAATAGGCCGGACATTATTGTTAAAAACAAAAAAGACAAAAAAATTGCTTATTAATTGATATGACTTGTCCAGCGGATTGTAGCATAGCAACCAAGGAATTCGAAAAACTGTCAAAATATAAAGACCTGGAAATTGAAATAGAAAAAAATGTGGAAATTGAAAACAAGAATCGTGCCAGTGATTGTA
>JBBBDQ010000738.1:4332500-4335000 GCA_037127315.1 Ascarosepion bandense
TAATTATACTTTTGTAGTGTTTTGTTGTTGGGGTTCACTATTCGCCGAGTCTTCCGTCAGGATTATGTGTTGTAATAATAATAATAATAATAATAATAATAATAATAATAATAATAATAATAAACAGAATGTGCTTCCTTATGACATGACAGTCCTTGCAGATTGTAATGTATATTTGAAAATCTTTAAGAAAACTATCAAAATACAAGGATCTTGAAGTAGAAATCTCAGAAATGTGGCACATGTGAACACCAATAATTTCAGTTGTAGTTGGAGCCCTCAGGTTGATCGGAAAAGGTTACGACAGACTCATTGTTAATATTCCTGGTATCCCATGCCTAAAAGAAATATATATATAAAAAAATGTACTCACATATGCAGCTGACACATTATAAAGATCTTATCTATGTAAAGTGTGTGTGATTTTAATTTTTTTGACAAGAAATGATCAGTGGAAAATGTCATGAAGCCATTTTTGACCTTAGGTCACTGGTTGGGACCCGGAAGGAAACGTGTTTACAACAGAAATCCAAGGAAATAATAATAATAATAATAATAATAATAATAAAGATAGCACGGGGATAATCTATTTATGTCAGTCTGTTCATATCTATCTATCTATCTATCTATCTATCTATCTATCTATCTATCTATCTATCTATCTATCTATCTATCTGAGTCTGTTCATTATCTATCTATCTATCTATCTATCTATCTATCTATCTATCTATCTATCTATCTATCTGGATGATATTACACTATGAGAATCTTCTTCGTGCAGAAAAAATGATATGAAAACAGTTAGAAGGTGAAAACATTAGTGTGACTTTTCCATATATGCTGACTATACAAACCAGTAGTTCAGCTACCATAATAAAAGACATAATAATACACAAATTCTGTTGTATTGACATGATTATCCCGTCTAGTTATAAAAATATCTCAGAAAAATTATTTGGAAAATTTTCAAATATCACGGTTCTCCACAACTTCCTGTCTTTTTTAGCTGTCAGTACTGTTTACTTGAAGCAACAAAAATGTGGTTCGACAGAAGGATGCTGAGTATACCATGGACCGAACATGTGAGAAGATATAAACGAAAAGAAAATTTATACTCGGCATCAGGAAGAGACAGATGAGGTTTCTGGGACACGTAATAAGAAAGGAGGGCTTGGAGAATCTAATACTCACAGGACGGATAGAGGGAAAGAGAGCGAGACATACTTGATGGACGACGAGGCAGGATTTGGGAGAGATGTTAAGAGCGACAAGGGCTAGGGGCAAGTGGAAATCCATGATCGCTTGCGTCCTGAAAGGAAACGGCAAAGATCTCTCCAAAACTCTGTTCTGTCATCCACAAACCTTAAAATCTCCAGTCTTCCGCTCGTTAGATTCGGTTATGCTCTGCTGTCCTCTTTTCGTCTTGACTTCAAATATGTCCCGTGAGTGTCAAATTTTCTAAGCATTCTTTCCTCATTATGTGCTAGAAAAATTTCAGCTGTCTCTTTCTGGGGTTAAGTATAAGTATCCTTTTTGTTTCTGTTTTCTCTATTCCAATAATAATATGAACACTAGAAATTATTAAGAATAATACTGATGAAGACATTAGGAAAAATCTAGAAATCTACTCACTAAAAAAGAAAAATAATCTCTCGATCTAATATACTTAAAAATATTTTTTAGAGAACAACTCCCATTCGGATTTCAGGTAAAAATACTTGGCAAGGGAGTTTATCAAACAACAAAATCAAGGAAACTAGAAATGTTAGTGTTAATAATAGAGAGTCCCGTCGAATTACTCAGGGTATATGCTGCTACCTAATCTCCAGTGAACGACATTTGACACAAGATTTGAAGTAAAAAAAAAAAAAAGAGGAATAAAATAGTCAACTGTATCGGCTTGTAATGAAAAAAAAATTGAATGAAGTAAATTTTTATTAGAAAAAGATTATGAAGTTTTTAAAAAGAATTATATTTTTTAAAAATTTATTTTTAGAAATATGGTTTTCTAAAACCGTGATTTCAGTAAAATAGGACCCAATATTAGGTACAGTAAAAAAAACAAAAATGAAAGAAAAAACTAAAGAAAAAGAAGTAAATAAGGTACAAATAAATAAATGCATAAACATATCATTTACAGTAGCCATTAAAGTTGAGTCATTTGATAAAAAGGTCGAATCTCTGAGAATTCCTATTGGTAAAAGCCAACATGTTACTCAACGGATCACGTTTGCCTGTACAACACACACACACACACACACACACACACACACACACACACACACACACACACACACACACGGTTTTGAACACGTCTTTCGACCACCTCTGTTCTGCCATCCTTTTTCGCTAGGTTGTATGTTTATATCTTTTTATATTTAATTTATATTTTTATATTTAATATTTATTAAATTTTTATTATTTTATATTTTTATATTTTTCATTTTTCATTATCTTATTATTTTTTATATTTTTATTTATTAAAATTTTATTATTGTTT
>JBBBDQ010000738.1:4342500-4370000 GCA_037127315.1 Ascarosepion bandense
TTCTAGTCTGCTCATCTCTCTCCGTTTCTCTCTCTCTCTCTCTCTCTCTCTCTCTCACACACACACACACACACACATCTGTTCTACTCTATTCATATCTACCTTAGTCTTTTTATCTGTCTCTATCTTTTGTTATAATTTTGTTCTATCTATCTATCTATCTATCTATCTATCTATCTATCTATCTCATAACTGTTCATATCTATCTATATATGTCTGTTCGTATCTATCTATCTATCTATCTATCTATCTATCTATCTATTACATTTAATAATTTTTTTACCCTCTATTATTCTGGTAAAAAGCAAGAATATTCACGATCGTACGCAATACACAGTACATGTCACTTTCATAACTTTCTTCTACTCTATGTATCTTGATGCACGTATTAGTTTAGAAATAAGTAAACAATGTCATTTAAATGGCTCTAAATTTGTACCCCAAATATTTATCATTTAATTGGATAAATACCAGTGTTCATATTGGACCCTCATCGTGATATAAACGACAGTGAGATGAATATTTATATCATTATTAATAAAATTCGAACATCACTCGGTGCACCATATTTGTGGATTTATGCTAAACCAACTTATGCACTATGAATAACAACAGTCGATATCAAAGAATGATATTGCTTTATATAAGAATATGAATCCAAGGTATACGCATACTTTTGCGTATATTATTAAATTAATTACTAATTGATTTTCTAGTGGCCTTATGACGTTGAAAAACTGATTACCGTAGGGTGACCGAAGTTAAGAAACATCGAACCTGGTCAGTAGTTAGATAAGTGACCACTTCGCAATGCCAGAGGCTGTAAGTTTGGATGTGCGGTGATGTAAGGGGTAGCATGTCGGAATTGAAATTTGGCGTGCCTAGTTCCAATTCTAGTAGGGTTTCTTAAATTCACTTTCGCGCAAATACCATTTTAAAAGGCATGAATCCACCATTTCTTTCCCCAAGTATGGATTAATTACTAAATAATTAGTCGGGTGTGTATTAGCAAATCATCATTATCTCTCCAAAATTTTTACAATCTAATAATATTCTCTGGCTTTAAATAACATGTAAATGGTAGATAAACTGTAAAAACTAATCAAGATATATCTAGTTTTGCTGACTAGACACTATATCTATATCTATATCTATATCTATCTATCTATCTATCTATCTATCTATCTATCTATCTATATATATATACGTCATCCACATACTTATTTTAGGTATTCTTTAAATGTTTACTCATTTTACGTAAACAACAAATATACATATTTGTTGTTTAAGTCAAATGAGTAAACATTTAAAGAACACCAAAAATCAGTATTTTTTACGGGATGTTTCAAATAATGTATATGAATAAAAATAAATTTAAAATCTATGTCATTTTATTTTTTCTTCTACAAAAATGATCAGTAGAGAATGGCATAAGCCATTTCTGACCTTAAATCTCTGTTTGGGACACTAAAAGAATGTAATGTAAGATAAGTCTCTGTTTGGGTCCTTGAAAAAAGGTCCACACAACAGAAAGTAAGTAAAAAAATAAGTGTTTAGATAAAATAGATTTAGATATATTTTTAAATATATTGAAATGTTTTTGCTAAACTTTTCAGCCTCATCTTTTGAAAACTAGAAACTGAATACACAGTTGAAAACCGTCTTTTTCTGTAATTAAATATATATGTCAGTAAATACGTGTATATGTGTACACAGCGTTTAGTAAATAAGGATTATTAATATAACTTATAGAAATATATATATATATATATATATATATATATATATATAATATCAATATCGTTAATGATGACATAAATATGAAATGCATACACGCATAAATATTACAAATATATATATATATACATACACCATCTGCAGACAGGACTATTTCACAGTTTCTTTGGTATATATATATATATATATGTGTGTGTGTGTGTGTGTGTGTGTGTGTTATACGATCATACGTATATAAATGTAAATGCGAAGGTGGGTCAATAAGTGCACAATTTGACAAATAGTTATCAATTTTATTCATATATTTTTATTGGCTGTTATACAGACTACGTGATTGCATTGACAAAGAAAGAAATCATAAATATTTTTTGCGCAAAATAATTCTTTTTTGCACAGATCTGTGGATGCAAATGCACCGTTATATGAAAGCCACCTTTTAACCACCGAAAAGATCATGTTGAGTAAGAATTTTAAGACAGAAGGATACAGCGTAAAAAAAAAAAAGTGGAAAGGGTGTTTTTAAAAATGGAATAAAAAGCCGATTACTAACGCCGACGGAAAAATATGACAGAAGAGAACAAATGCGATGTTTGGATGTTTTGCGTATTTTTACCGAGATGCCAGACATATTCCCAGTTATAAACATTTTATTTCATCAATTCTACATATCTGAAGACATTTACATATCTTGGAAGAAAAAAATTGCATTTGGAATTATGGTATGTAATAGTCTATTTGCAAATATAATCTGTTCATCCACACACACACACACACACACACACACACACACACACACACACATATATATATATATATATATATTATGGACAATTTCTATATCTCCAACGAAACGAAAAAATGTTTGGGTGCTGGAAAAACTTAACAAAATAACCTCCTTGTCGGTAGTATTCAATGAAAGATGTTTGAAAGAAAGGCTGCTGCCCAAGTATATATATATATATACTAGCATTATAGCCCGGCGTTGTTCGGGTGTAATGAAAGCTTTAAGACTAATCCATGGTCCTGGAGCTCAAACTCTTTGGACGTTGACACGAAAGACTAAAAAGCAATAGTTGTTTCCAGCTAAAGCGAAACCGTAGACTGAAAGAAAAATAAATGGATGTAAGTCAAATTTTGATTTCCTGGTATCGATATCAAATTTTCTGCACTATTGTAAGAACTGCAACCTTGAAACTTCTGAATATTGTCTCTTATGTCTTTGTCTATGAGTGCATCAAATTTGATTAAAATCGGACCACTCCTTCTATAACCCGATTTTTTGATTTTCGATATTTATTGGCGGTACCTCGACACAAAACCTAGCTAAGAACACTCGCAGACGCTTATAGTACAACTGTGTACATTTTCAAGAAAATTGGTTCAGCCGTTTCGGAGTCTATAGGTAACGGACACACACACACACACACAGACACACACACACAGACAAAGTTCCATTTATAAATAAGTTTAGATATATATATATGGTTTAATTTATTATGCAATTTAAAATTAAAAATACATTGCGACACGGAAAATTCTGTTTCGTAATTTCTATCTCGTCATCAGGCAATGTTAGATGTTAGTTGTGAAAACCTTAGTTCCTCTTTACATATATATATATATATATATATATATATATATATATATATATATTATGTTCATAATATGCACCTGATGATTTCATAGTGCATGAAACTCCGAGTCGTGCTATAGACATAGGATAATAGGTATATTTATTGATATATACTTATTTGCTCTGTTATATTACATCGCGCACAGTTTTAGTATTACCAGAAAAATATTTATATATGTGCGTGTGTACTTGCGTGTATATCCATATGTATATTTATTGATATCCATATATATATATATTTATTGATATCCATATATTTATTTAAAAGAAAGATTGCTGTCCACACACACACACACACACACACACATATATATACAAGGTAAATAGGTTTCTCAAAGTGATGGTAGTTCCTTTCTTAACCGTTTGCTTGAAGCACTGTGAAACGTTTACGTATGGATTATGTCTTTATTTTCTATTTGAATTACAGAATTTCTTTCCAATCTCACCACGCACACAGCATGACTTTCATAGGATGAAAACCTGCTTTTGGGGTGGCTTCTCAACACCCGTAACAATTAGCTTCAAAAAGGGTACATTTTCATTGCGTTATTGCAGTAAATCCCTGACAGAAATGCAATCCAAAAGATTATTTTTACTCAGATTATATATATATATGATGAGCCGTGATACACTCGCTACACTGATGAGCTGTGATACAGCGAAACAGGCTTGTATTTGGATGTCTAATATATTATGCTCTCATTAAGATTGAGCTCTCTAGAGAAGAAAATTTTAAAAACAGTTTTCACTTCTGCGATATATGCGTGACTCTTCAGAAATGAATTGCGTTCTTTCGGTGACTGGCGTGTGTATACACTGCTTAGATACAACACGTTAAAATTTCCTTTCTATCATTTCATGCGTCTATGGCTTAGGGAGTATCGACTCCGACTGACACCAAATCGGTCGAGTTTCGATCCTAGCCAGAAGCAAGTAGATGTGTCGAGCCACACTGATGAGCTGTGATACAGCGAAACAGGTTTGTGTGTGGATGACTAATATATATTATTGCAATATTTTTATTATAAATAGTTATGATAAAACAAATTATATCACTACACAAAAGCTATCGTGTTTCATTACAATTAATTGTATTTCGTCAGGCAATAGTTGGTCACTGGTGTTGGGAAGGATTTTTACGAAAATTTAAAATCAATTCGTAACCCTTTGTCTGACAGTTACGGGTGTGCATAAGGACATTACTTTAATGATGCCAAGTCGTTAAACGGAGAGAATAATAAGAAACGTTCTATTTAACATAAAATATTAAGCGATAGGTCTGTAGAGAGAGCTCAATGGATATTATCCAGAGCAATATGAAAGGAAAACTTAACACATAATCTAAAGTGGTTATAAACTATAGTTAATTTCGATGAGCAAATATGCCCATCTTTTCCGACCACGATTTCATTTGGTTTAATTTCCTCAGAACATCCGAAAAATTGTCAAAGAAACTGGAATTTAAGTAATATGACCCGTACACTTCTGTCATCTAAAGCAACTTCACCGTACGCAGCACAATAGCATTGTAAAAGAGCAGACACTCAGCAAGAGCTTTCATAATTGGTAGTAAAGTTTAATAATTAGTAGTGAAGAAAATGAACTAAGCCGATGCTGCTTCGCTACTGTCTTACTCTCTATGAACGTGACAGGACGGATTCGCTCTCACACCCTGTTTGAGCACCCTGGAAGAATGGCAGACTTTGAAAAAACAGTAGCTACTCTAGCATCTACACATCGTTCATTCAGTAATTGACAGCTATTGGCGTGTGTATACATGATATACGCTAAAAGTCTGCCTCCTTCTACCGAACGCCCATAGCTCAGAGGTAGAATCGCCGACTAACGCCAATTCGGTCGGGTTTCAATCCTGGGTAAAAAGCAATCGGATGTCTAACTGTACTGATGAGTTGTGATACAGCAAAACAGATCTGTCTTCGGATGACTATAGATGCATATATTTATTGATTGTTTAATTACTTAGTTTTTGGTCATGATAAAATTAGACCAGTACACAGTTGTATTAAAAAGTGTTCAATACAATTATATTGTAGAACTTTTGAATATTCTTCATTTGTAAACGAGTTATTACGCGACCCAGTTTTCTACCAAGTGGTGTCTTCAGGTGATTTGCAATAATTCGTAGAACAGAACAATATTTGATGAAAAGAAAAGAAACTATAAAGATGCACTAAGAAAATCTGGCCATAAGGACATTTTAGAATATAATCCTAAACCAAACAGACAATAAAAAACGATGATAGAAAACAAAACATTATCTTGTTCAACCCACCATTTAACTTACAGGTAAAAACCGAAATAGGACAAATAATATTTTTAAACTGATCGATAAACACTTTCCAAAAAGCTCAGAACTAAACAAAAATTTTCAATAAGAATACAATCAAGCTAAGTTATAGCTCTACTAGTAATTTAGAATATTTCATAAAGAAACAAAACGCCAAAAATTTAAATAGCATTGTACAAACCAAGAACACTAATACATGATGCAACTGCAGGGACAAAAACAAATGCACACTTCAAGGACTTTGTAATACAAAAGAAGTCATTTACATAGCAAAAGTACATGACTTTAATGGTCTAAACAAAATATATTTGGGATAAACCAAAGACACCTTTAAGACCTGATGGTTCAATCACATGTCTACGTTTGAACTATAAAACTTTAAAAAAGTACAAAATTGGCTAGCCACCTGTGGAAATTGAAATTAAAATATGAAAAGACTCAGACATAACGTGGAGTATAGTGAAAACAGCCAAGCCTTACAACGGTGGCAAAATATGTAAACTGTGCCAGGAAGGAAAGTTATATACGTTTTTGCCTTCGTAAGTTTTCCCTTTTAATTAAAGTAGCATTTCCTCATTCGAAATCAGTGAGCGACCAAAACATGAAAAATATTTCTTTTGAGTTCATATAATATTTATTTAAATTTCTAGCGGTTTACCCTATGTATTCCTTGTAGCAATCATTACAGGCTATAGAGTAAATTGCTTCTTCGTCTTATATTTATTTGCATGTACATCAATTCTGACATATACGGAAATTGTTATTTTCGTGAGACCATTCCTTCACAGACGAAAGTATTTCCTGTGAACTCATTCTAATACTAGTCTTTGTATTTAAAATATTTTACTTAGTGTAATGTTTGTCTTTCATGAAGACTGAAGCACATTTTATGACTTTTGGGTTGATAGAATTTTTACAGTACTATGTTACATAAACCCTAAAAAACTACAAATACTTGAAGAATTAATCATAAAAATCAAACAAACCTGCGTAAAAAAAAATGATGTCAAATTTGTCATTAATTTATTTATGTTTAACTGATGAGGCAAGAAACCAAAATTTTAACCAAAAGGTCGAACCTTCTTAAAAGTATCAAATAATATACTTTAGTAATAAAATAATAATAAAATAATGTTTTATTAATTTGGGTCCATTTTTCATTATGTATTACCAAATCTTTGGAGGTACTGAATTTTCTCGAATAGATTTCTGGGGTGCTTATTTAGAAATTGAAACTTTAAAACGTATTCTTTATTGATAGAGGGGATTATTCGGGTGGGACAGAATTGGAACACTTAACATTCTTTGTTTTTTTTTAAACTTGCAACGGTTTTCTTTATCCTTTACAAACCATAAAATAAAAACGGTATATTTTTGAAATATGAATAGCAAAACATTTTTAACGAGGACGTACGAGCTCTTCAGAATAAATTACGATTCGTGAACCCTTGCGGTAAATAATCGCGAGGGCACTCACATTAACGAACTGGACAATTGAAAACTAGACTGTCGTCCAAAACCGATGACGGAAACATTACTTTGTATATAAAAAAATAAAAACGACTTGCCCCTACTAAAAAAAAAAACAAACTATTGTACTTTTGAAAAGTCATAAGGCTAAATAAAACTGAATTAACTAAATATCAGACTATATTAATTTCTTTTATCTAAACAATCAGTTCAAAATGAAACAGTTTAATTTTAATTTGTGGCGTCCCAGTAAGTTTATATGATAAAATCTTATACAAATTTAGAAATGAGAGCTTGTTCGATATTATCCCTTTCCAAATACAGAATTTAAGAGGGGCGCTTATTTAAAGATTATTTCTTGATAAGGGTGCATACAAGCATAATACAGTATATGATATTCGTTTTTCTGTTTGTAATCTGTGTACTAAGAGTTGATCATTAACAATGTTCTTTCTTCTCATTTTAAATGCAACGGGGTAGTCTAAAATATTGCAAAATCTGGTATTTAATTCTTGCATTGTTTCCTGCTGCCCGAAAAAAAAGTTTTTTTTAAAGTATAATCAGTTAGTTAATTGTCATACGGGAAACACGCTTGGGCGATCATGTCTCGAAAGAGATATGACTGACTAGGCAAAAGATGTTTCCACTGTAGGTAGCCATTACTTTCTATGGTAGACCGGGTGCCAACCAAGGCTATAGAACCCAGTTTGTTCTGCTATTCAACCCATAGCTGTAGGGAGAATAAATAGATTAATACCTTTCCCAACGGAATTTGTGTGTAAGTGAATGAAACGAATGAGTACTGTTCTGTACCAAATATATATGCCGGCACGGTTAATCTATTTCCTTTCGTCTACTCATTGTGTATGAGGCTTAATTGGTACGGTATGTCTTTTTTAATCATTTAACCCCAAGCAAGGCAATAGGAAAGCCACTAAGACGCAGAGAGTTACTGAGTGTGAAAGAATATAAGAACATTTTTATTACGCTGTATCTGAATTCACTTGCTGTCCAAAAAGTTTATCCTGCCAATGAAGGTGACTCTGATCTTTGAATTTGTATTTGATTGAATTTCATAGATGTGCTTGCATATCCTGCTATGGCAACAAAAACACTGTTGAGTGAAATTATCATTAAGGTTACTGCAACTGAGAGGTCTTGAAAAAGAATACAGTGAAATGGAAATCACATTAATAATATAGAAAGGTTAGAGAGCGAGAACAACAAAAGAACAAGAACTAAGAAGACAGAATATAACGATTGACATTGCATTATTAAAGAAAACATCAGACGTTCACAGCTTAAACCTGCTATGCTACGGAAAACATTATCCCCCATTCCATTCGTATATCATTAGTAAGTAAGAAGTACCATTCGGACTATTTTTAAGAACCGCTAATAAGAAACAGACTCCAAGGAGGATGTTTCCCGATCACGACAATTTAAACATCTTCAAGTTTAAAATCAATCGTTGTCTTTCGTACATATATTCATAATCTGCGCTTCTAACCTCTTGCTCTTATGTTCATACAACAACCACATTCAGTAAATCTCTACTTTGAGTGGCTCTTGCGTCTTGTATTAGGTGAAAAATTAGTGAAAAAACATTTCTCGGCAGAAGGGTTATTTTTTTTTCACATTTATTAAACTTATATAAAAATTCCCGGTGGAACGTTTATTTGAAATTGCGTATTTATTTTATAACTCGAAAAATTCCCACCGGTATTACAATTCCAGACGGCATTAATATTTGGTAGAAAAGAGTATCTCCATACAGGGGGAAATTTTAACAGTTCACAAGTCATGTTGTTATTTGTATGACAAAGAAATAGAAAAAACGGGGCATGTTTTCATATCAGCCCCAAAATTTAAAAAGAAAAAAAGCAGTAAGCGAAAATGATGTAAAAAAAGACAAAGGAAAAATAAACAAAAAATCCCTATCACGCATCTTTACTTTAAGCAAACCAATAACAATCCCTTAATGTATGCTCAAGACCAAAGCAAGACAAACAAACCAGTAGCTTTTGTCGTAGGAAAAATACACTAAAACATGAGCAGGTGTGAAGAAAAACAAACATGGACATTTGATTCCAAGCGATATGGGTTTTTTTCCTCTTTAAAGTAGGCTGATGCCGAGAGGCTCTTAACAGACGGACACAAGGGTGCTGGAAGGTTGATTGGTAGCCGTATTTGTTTGGGGTTTGATGGCTTGTTAATAGTCTAGAATGGGGAAGATAAGACTTCAATGAGAGGTGGATATAAAGGAAAGAATATTTCTCCGAAGACCATTGGAAAGAGTACACCGTTGTTTTTCTATATTCAGAAAGAGTTCAATAATCTGGAATATGTTAGCGAATACAGTATGCAAAAATTTTGACCACTATTAAAAGGTGATTTCCCATGAAAATTTATCTGTCTCAGTTTGTTAATATCTATGGAATATATACGATGACACCACAGAGGAGAATATTAGAGACTCCCGTAATAAATTGAAATGAAAACATGCCGCAATAGTTAGCGTTTCTTTGCTGTGGTCGTTGTCGCTCAGCTACCTGTACATGGATGACTAACATATTTTTACTGATTTCACACACACACACACACACACACACACACACACACTTATATGCCGTGTTCTTTCATAACGTAGGTGATCATGGCCCTCCACATCTTCCTGTGCATTGAAGTTTTGTTTGTTTGTAAATTTTTTCCAAACCATTTTCATCCATTTGCTTAAGCTCATCAAGTACGTTACATGCTGTTTTCTCTTGTTCCTCCTTCCCTCAATCTATCTTGCGAGTATCAGATTTTTCAAGCCTCCTTCCTCCTTAAATTTCAACTGCCTGTTCCTGATGTTAAGTATAAGTATCCTTTTTTTCCCATTTTCTCCAAGACCTCGTCGTTGCTCACATGTTCGGTCCATGGTATCCTCAGCATCTTTCTCTGGAACCACATTTCTGTTGTTTCAAGTCTCTACATCATCTTTGAGGAGATCGTCCAGCATATTCTTTTCACCAATATTGAGCACTCTCTTTTATAAATATCTCGAGTCCTAAGGCCAGAAATCAATTAGGGTTGTGGCTTTCAATCTTTGCTAATTATTCTTGACGAAGATCATTCCTTATTAAGCTAGTTATGAATTCAGAATTGTCCTTCGCCTACACTGGTTACCTTCCAAGGCTAGTGAACCCTGTCTAACCTGCTGTTTTAACCTATAGGGTAGGGAGAAGAAGATACGGATTCATAGACTTCTCTGGGTATTTGCCCCCACCCCACAAAGACAACGGGATATCCGGGAACCACCGCACTGCCATCGCAATGTGCAATTGTAATTGAATTAAAACTTGCCAAACAGATGGATGAAAAGGCGAGTTTCTGCAGAATAATTTTCTCGTTCACCAGACCCCATCCCGTTGGGTCCGCTATCATAAATCTGCTTTTTACTCTTCCAAATGTGCGTAAGTTCTGATTATGTCAACTTAAACGGGAAGGACAAATAAAAACATAAGCTTTCATTTTGGTTTGACATTTTAAAGACTAAAAGAAAACGGTTATTCTGAAACATGCAAACAAATGTAATTCATTTGATGCTAGTCACCAGATCGATTGTACTTGGCTTAATATTTTTGCAAACGTTCATTTTTTTTGTTTAAATCTCGGCGAATATTCCAAACATTTATGGAGATATTGAAGATGCTGGGAGTGAAAATGTAGTGTAAATACCTCCAAAACCTTTATAAGAAAGAGCATGGCATGAGGAAAAAAGTTCCAAAATTGATAAATAACAATTTATCATCAAAATGTTTATATTATTATTAAAAATGAGGAAGAAGGTATTTTTTGATCATTTTATTCATTTTTTAATCTTTTCTAGTACGTTCGAAACTTTGTTTAAAAACCTTTTTTTTTGCACCAGTAGGTGAGTCAATGGTTAGTATTGGAAATTTTGTTTTACCCGGTGTTCAAAACACTTTGTTTTGGAAATTCTCGCAGAAATCAAATAAATGTGGATTTTAATTAAATTTTCAGGACTTATTCACAAATGAATGCAATTATTTTTTAACTTTTTTTTTCTTTTTAGAAAATCTTGCTTAAAATATTTTTTAGATCTGTTAACCCCACTTAAATTTTCAAAATGTCGAAAAATGATTTCAGCCTCTTCATATTTATATTAGTTAAAAGCAGGAGACCTTATAGAATTTAAATGATAAATTTGTTATTTTATCTGCAATAAAACTATTACATTATTTAATTAGCAAAGCTTTTAATTGCTTTTATATATAAGATATATCAAGGACATTATTGTAATAAGAAAAAACATTTTTTCTATGAATAATGAATTTTTACAAGAATTGTTTTCATTTTTAAAAACGTTTAATTAAAAAATGTAATAAGCTTTAAATACTTTACAAATCTGTATAAATTTCTGTCTTTCTTTTATTGCCAATTCCATTTTTTGTCCAAGGTTACACAGCTTTAGAGAAATGGAAGTGCTATTGTTATCATTGTTAGTATTACTGATAAAATAGTAACTCTTCTAAATGATAGTCTATTAATTGTCCTCCGGGTTGCATTCTGTATTATTGTTGTTTTTGTTGTTGTTTTTAAAAGTAGTCAGAAGTTACTGTGTGGAATCTCAAAAGACCATTTAATACGACACTAAGATGTAATTACGGTCAATTAGTTGAGAGAGATGTGCGTTGTGGTTCAATGGATATCGGCTCAGAATGATATAATCGGAGAGCAGAGTTCGAATTCCAGTTAAATTAACTTAAGCACAAATCTCCAGTTACGGGTTAAATAGAAGAACAGATTGGGTTGTATAGCCTTGGTTAGCAACCAGTCTACCGCTGAAAAAAATTGCAACCTACCGCGGGGAAATCTTATGTGAGTCATAAATCGAAAGTTGCTTGATCGCCCAAGCATGTATCACGTATGACAATTAACTGAGTTGATTGAGAAAACTTCCATTACCGATATAGTGTCTAACTCAGATTTGATATCGTCTTCTTCTATGTACATTGTCCTTTCAGAATGTAGACGGATCATGGCTTCCACGTCTCCCTATCCCTGGTGGCTCTTAATATGTTTTCTCCTGTTACTCCACGCAACCCTCGTTCCGTCATCTACCTGATCAGGCCCTTCAGATATGTTATCCGCTGCCTTCCTCTGTCTCTTTTTCCTTCTATCTGGCCTGTTAGTATCAGGTTCTCCAAGCCCCCCTTCCTCATTGCATGTCCCAGGAACTTTAGTTGTCTCTTATAGTGTCCCTAATAAGTACAATGATTGAATTAATATAGTCAAAATCAAATTTTCTTTACGTCACTTCCTTATCAGTCCTAGGTATATCTTCATCCAGGCAAAAAAGAGCCCCTCACTACTCTGAAGTAAGTACACAGCTTCATTTGACACCAGAAAACATTAACGAACGAAATAACTACAAATGTAGGCAGTGTTTATATAGAAAAATCTGTAATATAAAATATTTTTATAAGAGGCAGAGGAAAGTTACATCTCTCAGCTGTATAGGAATTAATCACTTTTTTCTTTGTTTCTAATGAATATTTCTTGCTATTTTACTATGCGTTTTTCGCTCGTCAAATGCGTGTTTGGATTTTGGTGTCGCATTTTCTATTCTCTGTTATGTGCCCTTCACCAGGATTTAAACCAACGTGCCCCTTTGCAGGAGGAACACTAGTAATATTAGAAGCAATATTATCTAAAATTTATTGTTCGAAGAGGCATTGTCAATAGTTGTTAATTTTTGGCTATGTTCCTTTTATTTTATTTTCAATTGTTTTTTTGTCGTAACCTCTCAGATCATAGTTAATAGTGCGGGTCGAAACTATGCTTTAAAGTTTGTGATAAAGAGAAACTGAAATTAAGATGGAAGAAATACTCGAAGAAAATTTATTAGAAAATAGCCTCTTTTATGTTTTTCACTATCTCCTGTTTTTTTGTGGATTTCTATAATTATGCTCTATTTACCATGCCGTTTCATCCTTGTTAAACACAGTTTCGTTAAGTAGGTCATTGGCTCTTATCCCTTGCTTTCCGAATGTCATGCGAGTGTTTACTCTCTTTCCTCATTAGCTATTCAAGAAGTTGCATCTCTCTTTCTAATTGCAAGTATTAGTTTCCTTGAAGTAAAGTATTTTTCTTAAAACATCCTCATTGATCACATGTTCTGTCCGTGATATTTTCAGAATTTGTCGTTAGTCTCATGTCTCTCTTGTTTCAAGTCTCATCTTCATCTGTGTGGAAATTATCCAGTATTCAGTGCTATAGAGAAGATTAAATATTAGATAGAACTTCAGCATTCTTTTCTACCGACATTTTCTAGTTTTAATACATTGCTTAGTTTCTGAAAGGTATTTTTCGCTATTTCAATGCACTGTTGTAAGTCAGTATAATATTTTCACTTGTTTGTTACTACACTACCCATATTGGTAAATTACTGTCGTTGATTGAATTTGACGCCCCTAATAAGTACCCCATAGGTTACACTGACTTTTCTTGCTGACATCCGCGCATTATGCATCCTTAAGTTAGACGACAGAATTTTAACTATCTGGGTCTAATAGTAACATAAGGTAAAATATGTTTTTCTTAATCATTTTAACCCAAGCAAGGCAATAAAGCCACTTCGACGTAAGAGGTTATTTGGTGTGAGAGAATACGAGAAAAATAAAAACAAAAACAAAAACAAAACAATTAATTAGAGAGGACAACAAAACAACAGAAATTTAAAAGAGAGAACTTAACGATTGACATTGCATTTATGGTTTTGAAGATCAAAGTTTCAAGGGAAGCAAGAAACTGAGAAATACTTCCATAATTAAGAAATGCGAGAAAAAAAACTGTCAGCATAGAACATGCGATCAAATTTAACCATTTTACCTTACATTGCCGCCAATCTAGAACTGTGCTTATTTATAGAGTTTAAGAACTCTGGAAAGTGTTCGAACAGAAGACGGAAAGTGTGACATAGAGATCCGAAGGCGAATTGGCATGGAGAAAGACACGTTAAGTAGAGTATTAAGAAATAGGAAAATTTCGCTAGAAACAAAGAAAAGAGTAATGGATGCAATGTGATGTCAGTTCTTCAATATGGCAGTGAATGCTGACAATATCATCAAGGATGAAGGAAAAACTTGAAGCAATTGCAATGTGTTTCTCCAGAAGGATGCTGCGGATATCATAGATCGAGCATGTGAAAAATGATGAGGTTTTGGAAAGGATGGAAACAAAAAGGAAATTAATACTGAGCATCAAGAAGAGACAGTTAAAGTTCCTGGGACTTACAATGAGGAAGAAGGGCTTGGAGAACCTGATACTAACAGGCCACGTAGAGGAAAAAAGTGACAGGGACAAGCAACGGATAACATATTTGAAAGGCCTGATCAGGTGGATGACAGAACGAGGGTTGTGTGGTGTAACAAGAGAAAGCGTGCTAAGAGCCACCAGGGATAGAGAGACATAGAAAGCCATGATCGCCCACGTCCTGAAAGGACAGGGTACATAGAAGAATACTACAGGGGAACGTTTATCAGAACAATTGCCATGAAAGTATTTATAAAAAATGCAAAGGGACACTACCTTAACGCGGTGCAAAAGTGACTGAAGCCGAAATACAAGGTCAAGACCAATAATATTGCAGATACTGAAATGCGAAATCGTAAAAAATGGCGAAAGGTATCTTTCAGAAACGAAGCAAATTATTAAGATAAAGAAAATATCTTTAGAAACAAAGACTAGAGTGTTGAACTGCTATCTAATATTTAGTCAACTAAATAGGAGTGCATGCTGAACATTTTCCTCATAGACGAGGAAAAGATTTGACGCGATAGGGATGTAAATCTACCGACGAATGCTGTGTGTACCAATTGTATATAGGCAAGAGAACATTTTCTGTCTAACAAGGCCCAATTTATGGAACTCTCATTTGGGAATGAACAGTTTGTGAGACTGGCATGTTAACCGATCTTCATCAACGGCAGGTGCTGTGTGTTCATTCATAAGTATCCGGTTAATTATAACGCCACACGGAAAGTAATGCCTGCGCGTGTACAAGAAGCAGAAAAAAAAATTGCATGTGTTCTGAAATGATGTTTCTGTTATCCTCCGTAAAGGCTGTGTCGGTTTTAACCAATCGCTTTCCAAGTTGAACCTGTACGTCACTGTAAGAAAAAAAACAAAAAAAAAAAGCAAACCCCCCCCTCCAAAAAAAAACACAAACAAGCAAAAACACAACCCAAGTGTGTTATTGGAACTAGCAGGAGAATCATACGTATTCCATATTAAACAAAGACCTCGCTGTATAGTATTTAAGCCTGCAGTACCAAAGATTCATTGTCCATCATGTTTTCGGTTAACTGGAGTGTATTATTTAATTTCCTGGCTATGTTATTTTTTGCACTGGGCCTACTGACCTTGTGTCGGTCTTCGTACATCAGTTCGCAGACACCTGCTGTGGTCGTAAAACTACGTTGTATATTCTATGTAAAGATGTTTTTAATGGGTTTATTTTATTTTATTTATTCGGTGTTCATTGTCAGACACGTATCGGTGACGTTTTTATATCTGCCTTGGTCGTCTTACATCAATAAACCGTTAGGTATTTTGGAAAGGCGATGGCTCTCTGATGGAGTTATTTAATTGTAAGAAACTATTTGTGCGACATTCTTTTGCCTGCATAAATTGTAATAATTAAAAAAGAGAAATAAAGTAAATGTTAGTGGGACATTTTTGATGACGGAGTCTGTCTGAAAAGTGAGATGAAAACATTTACAACTCCAACATGTTCTTTTTTGCCTTCAAGACGTGGGCAGTCATGGTTCGGTATTTACCCGGGCCTCCTCACAAAGGCAGAATGTCGCACATGGCCGATTTTACCGTGGGGCATTCCGAGCGCTTACGCTCAGGCAAAAATTCTCAGTAGACCCTCGCATACTCCAGGCCGGGCTATTGTCTGCTTTTTCCTAGACGAAACTCTGTCTTTCAGCATATACTCGTCTGGGTCCTTCTCTGTCTACACACACACACACACACACACACACACACACACACACAGAGAGAGATAGAGAGAGAGAGAGAGAGAGAGAGAGTCTTACAAAGTCAGAGCTTTAATGCGCTGTCAGGGTTCTCCACAACTTCCTATCCCGTGTAGCTCTAATTAATATTTGTCTTACTATATCTCCCAGTCCATATTCTGTCAGCCATTTATAAATGCTCGTTAGGTTACTTGCTGTTTTCCTATGCCACAATTATATATTAAACAGTGACGTTCCACGCCGCTTACGTCTTGGGCATAAAGATAAATTATACCAGGCAGCAAGGCCTCTGATCAGGAGGCTTTGAGGAGTGTGAAGCCACCTCTTAAATATTGTTGTTTCCAGGTCCATCCTGAGCCGGTGTGGTAGCACCTGTTAGGGGTCACAGCTATAGGAAAATATTTAATCTCCTAAACGAAAAGCAAAACACTATGAAAGTATAAAAAATACATTTTTATGGTAAAAATGCCAGCAACATATTTTCACAGGTAAAAAAATTACCAGAAATACATTTAAAAAATATCAGAATACATTTTTTAAAAATAAATTTCTCATTGCCCTCGCTCAAATTAAATAACCAATAAGGAGTTAATATGCCACCAAACGAACAAACAAACAAACAAACAATACACATGCCTCCCAGAACTACCATACAAACGCAGGTGTCCCCCAAGGCTCCATCTTAGGTACTACACTCTTCCTGATATACATTAATGATCTCCCTGATTCCATAAGAGCCCAAATAGGTTTGTACGCCGATGACACCACAGTTTACTCTCGCCTCCTACAAAAATCTGGTGTAGGCGTCAAAGCTAACCTCGCAGCCGAGATTGAAAAAGACCTCCAATCCATATTGGACTGGGATAAGAAATGGCTAGTAAATTTTAATGCTTCTAAAACGAAGCTACTCTCAATTAACCATCATCGACAATCTCACCTACCTCCCATTAGCATGGACCAGGCTTGCCTCCCAGAGAGTAAAACACTACGCCTCCTTGATCTCACACTTTCAGCGGACCTCAAATGGAATGACTATATCGAATCCATTGCTAAATCCGCTGCTATGAAAGTCGGTTCTCTGTGTAGGGCCCGGAAGTTTTTTCCGTTTAAATCTATCCTGCACATTTATAAATCTACCATCCGCCCGTGCATTGAATACTGCTGCCATATCTGGTCGGGTGCCCCTGCTGTTCTCCTCGGGCTTCTCGATAAGGTTCAGAGGAGGGTCTGTAATGTGATAGATACCGACTTGGCAGACCGCCTGCAGTCTCTCTCCCACCGGCGCGACGTGGCTTCCCTGTGTCTCTTCTATAAATACTTCCACTTCTTCTGCTCCGATAAACTTAGATCACTAGTGCCCCCTAAATACGAATTTGAACGAGATACTAGATTAGCAACTAAAGCCCACCCTTTTACAGTGAAACCGATAAAATGCAGCCGTAACTTCTACTCCAACAGTTTCTTTCCTCGCACTTCCCGACTGTGGAATTCTCTTCCAAATGATTACTTCCCCGACGGCTACAATCTCCAGGAGTTTAAATGTAAGGTCAATAGACACCTCCTAACACACTAACCTGCTCCCATTCTATCAAACACTCTTCCCATCTGTCCAACCCTCATCCTCGCTATCCTTACTCATCTGTCACCTTCCTCCTGACATTCCCTATGTCTAACCACTCCTTCTCTTTATCTTCCCCTATGTAGCCCCATGCGCAATAGTGGCAGTGGAATGCCTTGCTTGGGGTGAGATGATTAAAAAAAATCACTTCAAATAAAATGTTAGCAAGGAAATTTTCATCAATACTGATAAAAAGCAATAACGACTACTAAAGTTGAGAAAACTAATTTTTTGGAAAATTGTTTTAAGTGAAATATTTTTATAAATTTTAATCAACAATAATACTATCTTTTTTTTGTCAATGAATGCTAAATGTTTTCGTATAAGGAAACAGTTAATATTTTCATTACCATACAAAATAAATAAGTAAATAAATAAATAAATAAATAAATAAATAAATAAAAACTGAAAAATCGTACTTCTTTTCTTCAGTCAATGTTTTGACTGTCGAGTATTCTACTTTCTGAACGAATTCGGAAGGTGTAGATGCACAGTGATATCGTGAAACTTGCGCCGTCTCTTAAACAAAGCTTCAACAAGCGCAATGTTATCGTCTGTTGTTGATGAAGGTTGACACTTTACATAAGGCTTGTCCTGCAAATTCATACACCCGTCTGAACATACTACTTCAGACTGTTATCTGCTCATTTTTCATTGAATGTTAGCCATACACAGCCCAAAATAACAGTTAATATCTCTTGGATTTTGCTCTTGGGACGGAAAAATAAGCTTCGCACCTCTATGTTTGTTCATTGTTTTATAGTAGCAGCAATTTTTGTTGTGACGTCACATACGCATCGGCTGAATATAAAAGCTGTTTCAGATGTTTATGCCTGTCTGTGACTCACTATACGAATATGATTCGTAATATGAAAATATTCCCTTAGAATTATTTTTATTTGAAGAATATTAAAAATATGAGGCTGATATTCTAAAGTTTGTCCTGGCATTTGAACTTATTATTCGTTTTCATGATGCTCCTGCGACAACATTTTGTTCATTCTACAGCTTTCTTTAAGTTTATACCTCAACGTAAGAGAAAAATTACTTTTTCATGTTTTTTCTTAACTTGATACTGACTAAAGAAAATGTGGCAAAAGCCCAAAGGGGTCTCTTTTTAAAGAACAAGAAGGTGAACCAAAAATAGTAGAAAAGATACAATTCGGTTCAGTTTATTTCCTGGAACTTTCAGGCACAGAAGTAATACACTCGCCGGAATTTTTGTAACTTAGCTAATTCAAAACATTCCCAGCCCATCTATACAGATGATACCACAATTAAAAGAAGCACATCTAAAACCATAATTAAAAGAAACACATATAAAAAACAGAGCTGACCTGGCTCTAATAATTCAGTAGGGGAAAAATGACTCGTTACTTTCAATATCTTACAAACCAAGCTTAAATTATTTCATTATCATCTGACTTATCTTCAGTCACGATGAATGGCTACTATCTCAACGAGGCTCTTTGCCCAGAGCAACTTCTGTGTCTCCTAGACCTCAAGTGGATCTCATATATACGATCCACTGTTAAAGATGTTGAAAAAATTATCGGCTCCGTGTACCATTCAAGGAAAATGCCTGACTCATTACGCCATGCTTGATTTTTTGAAGAGTTAGAAAAATAGAGTATTGCTGCCATATCTTTATTTTATCAAATTTACCCCAAGCAAGACAAAGTCACTCTGACACAATGTTAATAATGTTTCTGTTGATAAATTGAACCCCTTCTCGCCAGGGGTAATTTGATATCCTTAAACAATTAAAGAAATATAAATTCGAATTAATATGAACTGACTGAAGCCAATAAAGCAAAAGCAGAGGACTAGAGAGAAAATTATATATCTAAACTTATTTATAAACGGAACTTTGTCTGTGTGTGTGTGTGTCCGTTACCTATAGACTCCGAAACGGCTGAACCGATTTTCTTGAAAATTTACACAGTTGTACTATAAGCGTCTGCGAGTGTTCTTAGCTAGGTTTTGTGTCGAGGTACCCCCGATAAATATAGAAAATCGATAATCGAAAAAATCGGGTTATAGAAGGTGTGGTCCGATTTTAATCAAATTTGATATACTCATAGACAAAGACATAGGAAACTATATTCAGAAGTTTCAAGGTTGCAGTTCTTACAATAGTGCAGAAAATTTGATATCGATACCAGGAAATAAAAATTTGACTTACATCCATCCACTTTTTTTGCAGTCTACGCTTTCGCTTTAACTGGAAACAACTATTTCTTTTTAGTCTTTCGTGCCAACATCCAAAGAGTCCAGGAGCATGGATTAGTTTTAAAGCTTTCATTACACCCGAGCAACGCCGGGCTACACTGCTAGTAACAAATGCAAATAAACAGTCAAAACAATAACAACAATTACTAGATATGGGGTTTTTGTTTAGGGTGATACAGTTGCGTATTTTCCGATTATAAATTAGACGTTACCTTTGAAATGATAAGAAATATGGGGTAAAATCTTGGCTGGAACAATTGCGTATTTACAGACTATAAATTGGACTTTATATTTAAAATTTCAAGAAATATGGGGTCTATTTTTTGGGTGGAGCAGTTGCATATTTCCCGACTACAAAATGGATATCACTTATAAAATTACAAGAAATATGGGATGTACCTCGATGCTGGAAGGTTTGCGTATTTCCTGACTATAAATTTGATGATACTTTTTAAATGCCAAAATTATGGTGTATTACACTTGGCCGGAGCAGTTGCATATTTCCCGATAATATATTTAACATTACCTTTTACATGTCAAGAAATATGGTGTCTGCCTCTTGGTTAGAACAGCTTAGTATTTCCAGAGTATAAATTTGACGTTACCATTTTAAATATCAAGAAATATGAGGTAGGGTTATAGGCTTGATCAGTTGCGTAATTCCCGACTATTACTTTGAGGATAGTTCTTAAATGCCAAGATATATGGGGTCATCCACATGAGTGGAACAGTTGATTAATTCCCGACTATAAATTTGAGGAGTTGCGTAATTCCCGATTATAAAATGGTCGTTACGTTTTAAATGCCAAGAAACATGGGTTCTGTCATTTGACTGGAACAATTGCGTATTTCTTGACTATAAAACTGACGTTACCTTTTAAATTCCAGGAAATATTGGGTCTGTCTAGTGGCTAGAACAGTTGCGTATATCCCGATTAAGTATTTGACCATACCTTTAAAAACCAAGAAATATGGAAGCTGCCTTCTGATATAAATTTGAAGTTTCATTTAAATGCCAAGAAATATATGGTCTACCTCTGGCTGGGACAGTTGCATATTTCCCGACTATGAAATATACGTTACCTTCTAAATGCCAAGACAAATGAGTCTACCTCTTCGATAGAACAGTCCTCTATTCCACGTCTATAAATTTGACGTTACTTTACAAATGCCAAGAAATATGGGAATTGTCTATTTCCCAACTATATGTTTGTATTTTCATTAGAATGCCATGTAATACGAGGTCTGCACGTTGACTGGAATAGTTTCGTATTTCTCGACTATGAATTTGACGTTAGCTTTTATATGCACAGAAAGATAATTCCGGGTTATCTCCCCACCAATTCTGTACAACACGTAACAAGTGTCCATTTAGCGAAAACAGTCTGTTGGGAGGCCAAAACTGTCGGAAAGAATTCGAAGAAAGGGATCAGCACCTTGCAGCCTCTGCCGCTCCATAAACTCACAAAGGTGGGAGTAGAGCATTGTTCGGTGAGTGCCGTTCTGTCTCTTAAACCTTAACTTGGCGGCCCTCCACATTCGTTCGATGTGTTGCGTGTGGGTGTCAGTTTGTGGATCAATAAAATTCAGGGTGTGATTCACTGTGAGATGCCTCACTTGAGTGTATCGCCTCCACTCGTCTGTGATTACTGTGGAGCCAGGCCGAACCGACTGCTTGGTTATAGGCATCAATATTGCTTCACTCCGGTCTGGTATTGCATACAAAAAACATTCTTTAGTCTCACGACACATTCCACCAGATATCCAAATTGTGTGGTGTTCCTGTTTTATTGTTTTATATGTAATCTTCACAAAATGATTTAAGGTTTTGGTACTTCAAATTTCTTGTACAAAATTGGCGTGAGATAACCTGGAAGTACCAACAGAAATATGGGATTTGCGACTTGAGTAGAACAATAGCGTATTTCCTGAGTATAAGTTTTACGTTAACCTTTAAAAGCTAAAAAAAAAAAAAAAAAAAGATCTGCCGCTTGGCTGGAACAGTTGCTTATCTCTCGACTATGAATTCTTGACGTTTTCCTTTAAATGCCACAAAAAATGAGGTCTGCCTCTTGGTTGGAACATTTGCGTATTTCCCGAATTTAAATTTGACATTATCTTTTAAATGCTAAGAAATATTGGGTCTTATTTTCCCCAGTATAAATTTGACGTTAGTGAAGAGGCTCATCGCTTGTTCCCTGTTTAGGATGTGATTTCCGGCTTTCTCTTTTCCAATCTTTTCACTCTTACGTATCCCCATGCACATCAGTGGCGTTACCGTCTTGTTCGGGGTGATATGATTAAAAAAAAATCAAAAACAAAAAATAAAAAAAACAAAAATCTTTTAAATGCCAACAAATATTGTGTCTTCATCTTAGTTGGAACAGTTGCATATTTCCCGAATATAAAATTGGCGCTACCTTTTAAAAGCCTAGAAATATTGCGTCTGCCTTATAATGGGACAGTTGCGTATTTCACAACTATGAATTTGACGTTATCAATTAAATGCCAAGAGATATAGAGTCTTCCTCTTGGCCGCATATCTTCCGACTACAACTTTGACGTTATATTTTAAATGCCAAAGGATATGAGATCTGCCTCTTGGCTAGAATTTGATGTTACCTTTTAAATGTCAAGGAATATGGCGACTCTCTGTTGGCGGGAACAGTTAAAGACCAAGGAATATGTGGTCTGCCTTATGGCTGGAAAAGCTGCTTATTTTCCGACTATAAATTCTACTGTGGCTTTTAAATACCATGTAATATGGGGTCTGACGCATGACTGGAACACTTGCTTATTTACCGATTATAAATTTGACGTTGCCAATAAATATAGTGTCCGCCTCTTGGTTGAAACAGTTAGGTATTTCTCGTCTATAAGTTTGGCGTTACATTTTAAAATCGCGTAGTCTTCTTTGCTGTATTTCCCGACTATAAATGTTTCTTTAATTTTTAAATATTAAGAAATATGGGGTCTGCCTCTTTACTCGAACAATTTATCCCGACAATATATTTTTCATCTTTTAAATATCAAGAAATAAGTGGTCTGTCACTTGGTGGAAACAGTTGTGTTTTTGCCGACTATAAATTTAACTTTATCTTTTAAATACCAATAAATATTGGGTCTGATTATTGGCTGGTACACTTGTATATTTTTCTACTATAAAATTTACTTTCCCTACTTAATTACAAGAAATATTAAAAATATGCTTCTTGGTTGAAACAGTTGTGTATTTCTCGACTATAAATCTTATTTTATTTTTTTTAAATACGAATAAATATTGGTTCTGATTCTTGGCTGGAACAGTTGTATTTTTCCCGACTATATGTTGTATATCGACGAACAACAAACACGCATATATATAAAAAATATGTTATATTTTTATTAATGACGATGGACCGTGTAGAATAGTGAACAGAGAATTGAGAGAGCGCGCTTCTACTGGGTTGACGGGAGTGTAGTCTGATCTGTTGTGTCTCTCTCTCTCTCCTGCTACTCTGGTCTGTCTGTCTGGTGAATCCGTGCGCCGAGGTCTTTTTATAATCTCCAGTACCGGAACTTTTTCTTCCGGTTTTTTGCCTCGCCCACGCACGCCCACGTAATTCTCAGAGACACCTGTTCTGTTTGCCTCTGTAGCCATTTCCGCTACTGCCGGAAATAAGGTCAAACAAGCATCCGTTCCTTTCAACGACCGGAAACAACCCCGCTTGCATCAGCCTTTCTCGGGTGGGGCCAGATTGTTATATTACATATAAATGTTTGCTTATCTTTTAAATACCAAGAAATAATGTGTCTATCTTTTGAATGGAAGGGTTGTGTGTTTTCAGACTGTAAATTTTCCTCTATTAAAGTTAAAATGCCAAGATTTCCATTTCAGATTTTTAGCGTCCAATATGGACGGGAAATGTAAGCAACGAGATATAGTTAAAATGTCTGGAACGCAGGTTGTACTCATTTCAACTTTGCCGTAATTTTTCTTTCTCTGTTTATATCATTTACATTGTTTTTATCTTCGTTGCTATATCCAAGACATTTTGGCCGTTGTACGTTGTATTACAATTTTGTTGTTATTGTTTTTTCTTTAGCATTCAGTATTACTGGCTCACATATTGTATTCATTTCTATGCTTGACCGGCTTATTCGATTTTTGTCACCTAGCAAATGCGCTGGTTCCTTAAATTCTTGTATTTTACAGCGATTGTCTATTATTTCAACTCCATCCCAAAGAAGTGGGGGTATGATCTTCCTTTTTTCTTCATATGTGGTCAGCTATGCCAACTTTTTCTATTTCCCCTCGTGTTACGGCTTCAGGGTGTATTCCTTACCTTATAGGGGCCGCCTTTTTCGTTTTCATATTTCTCTATTTCTCAATTTAATTCACGCTTTTGATAGCGAATCGTTCTAATACTCTTAGTGTAGTATAGAATAAGAAATAGATATTAATTAAATTATTCTGTGTCGTGTTGCGTGTCGTCTCTGTGTTTCCGTGGTCTTTTTTATACTATATTTCACCAGTTACAAGGCTAAATAGTTACTCAATGTAGAGGGATGCTGTGTGGTGCTGTAAGCGCTTAAGATAGAAACAAACGTAAACCATAAAAATGTAGAGTTTAACCTTCGCATTGAAAAGATAAAGAGCTTTGTGATTGGGAAACCATCTTAGGTAGTGGTAGCATTATTTCTTTTCTTCGCTTTATTTTAGGGTAATAGTAGGGTAGTAGTAGAATTGTTATTTTTCCTGGGTTTTATTTTAGTGTGGTAGAAAGAGTAAGTGTTTCCTTGCTTTATTTTTGGTTTGGTAGTAAGTTAGTACTAGCTTTACGTTTTTTTCTTAGGTTCTATAGCTTTAGCTGGCAACCAGTCTACCGCAGAAAGTAATGGCAACCTACTGCGGGTAATCATTTGCCCAGTCAGCCATGTCTCAAAAGAGACATGATCGCCCAAGAGTGTATCACGTATGGTACTTAACTGACTGAGTTGGGTAGTAGTACCTTTTTTATTTTTGGTTAGTAGTAGGGTATTAGCATTATTTTTTCTTTTCCTGGACTTTATTTTAGGGTAGTAGAAGGGTATTAGTACCATTGTTTCTTTTCCTGGGCTTTATTTTTGGGTAATAGTAGCGTAGTTGTATCATTGTTTCTTTTCCTGGGCTTTACTTTAGGGTTATAGTAGCGTAGTAGTATCATTGTTTCTTTTCCTGGGCTTTACTTTAGGGTTATAGTAGCGTAGTAGTATCATTGTTTCTTTTCCTGGGCTTTACTTTAGGGTTATAGTAGCGTAGTAGTATCATTGTTTCTTTTCCTGGGCTTTACTTTAGGGTTATAGTAGCGTAGTAGTATCATTGTTTCTTTTCCTGGGCTTTACTTTAGGGTTATAGTAGCGTAGTAGTATCATTGTTTCTTTTCCTGGGCTTTACTTTAGGGTTATAGTAGCGTAGTAGTATCATTGTTTCTTTTCCTGGGCTTTACTTTAGGGTTATAGTAGCGTAGTTGTATCATTGTTACCTTTCCATGTTTTATTTTAGTTTGGTAGTAAGTTAGTAGTGACATTGTTTCTTTTCCTAGGTTTTATTTAGGGTAAGAGTAGTAGCATTGTTTATTTTTATCGCTTTATTTTATGGTGTTAGTAGGCTAGTAATAGCATTGCTTCCTTTCCTCGCTTTATTTTAGATTGGTATGTGCGTCGTGGTGCAGTGGGTATCGGCTCGGAACGAGAAATTGGGGAGCCGAGTTCAAATTCCAGCTGAATTCATTGCATTCATTTACGCGCAAATACCCTTGGGAAAGGTATTAATCCGTCTCTTCCTTCCAGTTATGGGTTAAATAACAGGACAGATTGGGTTCTATAGCCTTGGTCGGCAACCAGTCTACCGCAGAAAGCAATGGCAACCTACTGCGGGATAATCTTCTGCCCAGTCAGTCATATCTCTTTCGAGACATGATCGCCCAAGCGTGTATCACGTATGGCACTTAACTGACTGACCATAGGGTATTGCAATATAAATGCTGATAGTCTCAGACGGACATAAAGTGGGTTCGGCAGATATACAAAAATCGAAAGTGTTATAAGACAAACATATGTTTATTCAACCTACACAGTGAGGCAATTCTGAGAGAACTAGAAATCATGCCAGGATTCGTTATCGGCGTCCGCAATTTTAACAATATAAGATATGCAGATGATACAGTGCTGATAGCAGACACGGAAAAGAAAACTACAAGACCCTCTACGAAGGTAGCGAAAAAAGGACTAAACATGAACTACACGAAAACTGAATGCATGATTATGAGAAAAAAAAAAAGAAAAAAGAAAAACATGTTCAGAAATTTAAATACCTGGGATCTGTTCTAACAGAGAACAGAAAGTGTGACACTGAAATCCGAAGTATTGTATTGGCATGGCTAAAACCGTATTCCAAAAGCTGAGAGTATTGAAAGACAGGGAAACTTTGTTAGAAACAAAGAAAAGAGTACTGGACTGTTATGTGATGTCTGTCTTTCTATATTGCAGTGAATGCTGGACAATTTCCTCAAAGATGAAGGAAAGACTCGAAGCAACAGAAATGTGGTTCTACAGAAGGATGCTGAGGATTCCATGGACTGAACATGTGAGCAACGACGAGGTTTTGGACAGAATAGAAATGAAAAGGAAACTTAACACCACGAAGATGCAGCTAAAGATTCTGGGATATGCAATGAGGAAGAAGGGCTTGGAGAATCTGATACTCACGGGGAGAATAGAGGGAACGTAAGACAGGGGAAAATAGCACTTAACATACTTAATGGGCTTAAACAAATGGATGACAGAGCAGGGTTGTTGAGAAATAAAAGGACAACATACATTAAGAACAACAACTGGCCGGAAGTGGTGGCGGGCCATGATCGACTACGTCTTATAAAAACACGACACATAAATGAAAGAAGTATGGTAGTAATAGCATAGCTTCTTTTCTCCGCTTTATTTTAGGGTGGTAGTAGCATTGTTTCTTTACCTAACTTTATTTTAGTGTGGTTGAAAGATAGTAATAGCATTGTTTCTTGGAAGAAGCGAAGGGGAGCGAAGATAGAGAGGACTTATCACAATAATTCGATCAGCAACTTTCCAGCAATACGTGTTATCTTGTCTCAATCTCTTGAAGCCACTGCGCACCAAGTAATCCGAGAAAAGAGATTCGCCTTCATCCTTCTAATACCGCCACCGTACCCACTGTTTTTGTTATATCAAAACTTAAAGATAATCCACCGTTGTCAGAATTCGGGTCGTCAATATTCTAACCAGGGTACATTTTACCATTTTGGGTTAGTCCACCCATTCTGTTACACCTGCATCAATCTTGTAAGGAAAGAAGATTTGCAAACTTTGAAAGCCAGCAATCAAAAAGTTTTGCACGGACTGAAACAGTGTTGCCAAGCACCAATAGGAGGTAGGCATCAACTTCAACTACAACGA